>JAEMWC010000950.1:97500-170000 GCA_016490735.1 Pachyseris speciosa | reverse complement strand
CCATGCTCCCGATGATGCTCCTCCAGGGAATAACATTGGAAATCATTGGTTACTAATACAGGTACATATGTCATTTGTGGCTACTTAATAGAATCATGGGCCAATATGAAAGAAGATTGACCAATAAAGGATTACATGCATTTTCATATTTTCAAGTTTGAGATGCAATTGGTTTTACTTATTCCATATTTTACAGTTGCCACGCATTAAAATTGAAACAAACTCAACAAAGGTGAACAACATAGCATTATTGCTTCAGGCTTATTTTTACCTTTGTAGTTCTTTCTCTGCAGTGACCAAGTAAAATTTTGCAATTTTGTTTTGGAAACCCTTTAATGTTTAGGATTTTTATTCATTAATGTTTATGTTAATGTTATCTTCACCCAAGGTCTTTTGAACTATAACTGCAAAAAATCACTATTTAGGAGTAACATTACAGTTCGATAATTATCAATGGATTTAATGGCCCTTTTTTTTTCTTTATAGAATGCCATGCTCCCGATGATGCTCATCCATGGAATAACATTGGAAATCAAAATGCTGTTCGCATTGCAACAGTGGTTACTAATACAGGTACATATGTCATTTGTGGCTACTAAATAGAATCATGGGCCAATATTAAAAAAGATTGAGCAATAAAGGATTACATGCATTTTCATATTTTCAAGTTTGAGATGCAATTGGTTTTACTTATTCCATATTTTACAGTTGCCATGCATTAAAATTGAAACAAAGTCAACAAAGGTGAACAACATAGCATTATTGCTTCAGGCTTATTTATACCTTTGTAGTTCTTTCTCTGCAGTGACCAAGTAAAATTTTGCAGTTTTGTTTTGGAAACCCTTTAATGTTTAGGATTTTTATTCATTAATGTTTATGTTAATGTTATCTTCACCCATGATCTTTTGAACTATAACTGCAAAAAATCACTATTTACTGCCTATTAAGATTAACTAGAAATAGTTTTCACTAAAGCTGTCCCCAAATTAATTTTTGAGTAGATATCTGGCTGTAAATATTAAAATACTGAAGACACTGTTGCTCATTTTTAACTCGTGGATACGCGAAGCGTAGGAAGGAGTAATTGTGGGCACTGCGTGTCACTCACTCACTAAGGTGTAAATACACTCCGTAATTAGTCGGCCCCGAACGAGAGTGCTCGGTACATCGATCGTTCCCGAAGATAACCAATCAGTTCTCCCTCTCAGCATGCATCGTGCCTGGAGGATTGCTGATTTTGTAGCCTTCACAGGACGATTAGGTGTCTTCAGGTGGACTGAAGATGTTTCAAATTAGTACTTTGGCCAACTTGGAGACTGGATTTCATTACTTTGTGTCGGTTCACGCGCTAAACGACGTGTAGATGATAATTTGGTCTTATCGATCGATCCCGCAAGCTCACAGGGGGAATATAAATTCCAGCTTTCTGGAAAGTGACCTGAAAATGAGCAAATCTCATGCCAATGTGATAACCTTTGATAAAAACGAATCCTATTTGTCGAACATATTGAACTTGCATGAGCGAATCGAGGACTTGACGAGTTCATGATGCGAAACCAGACTAGAGACCATTTGTGGTCAAGCGAGGGCAACATAGCTTCGATCTAGACTAGTGGTTTCACATTGGAAGTGAAGTTCTGACCCATACAGAGACCTTTTCCTATACAGCAAGGCTGTGCTCTATCGGTTTGCGGTGCCCTAAGCGATTAACATTTGGATTAGTGCGACTGCGAATAATTATTTGTCGCCCGCCAGGGCATTCTTGCTTGAAGTACACTGAGCATTAAAACAGGCCAAAAACTGTCTAACACACTGGTGTTGGTTTATTGTGTTGGCGAAGCGTGGCACAAAACATTCGTTCTACAAACAGTCGCATACTCGACGACATGAATGAATAGCTATGAATTTCATAGCTGTTCGGAAAATTTCTTGCAGATCTTGTCGCGCAATCTTCACTGGGCCGGGAGTGCCGCTTGATAAGCCGCACAAATCTTCTTCGTTTCTCAAAGTATCTCAGTATTTTTCTTTCTTGTGGTTTATTTTAATGCCTCAGAAGTTTTTGACGGGCTGGGATCTTTACGCGTTGATTTTGTCATTTCATTTAACTAATCAAAGTCATCCTGTGGTAAGCTCGAGGAGTAAGTAAGATACTGTGTCAGGGAGATTATATAGGGAATGAGCAAGCCTATAGAGTGGTTTGATATGCAGTGTAATACACTTTTCTGTTTTACGATTTGATTCGTTTGTTGTATCTTGACTGTTGTTCATTGATTAATATACGTTGTGGAATCGGAGTTTTGAAACCACTCTATTAGAAGAGTAGTTTGTTCAAGAAATACTGTAATGCACATGTCATCGGCTTCCCCGTGGGGTCGACCCCCGGACCTACCAGGGAGATATGTGCGGGAATGCAAGGAGATGGATGGGATTCTTTGCCAAAGGTTAGGGGGAAATCTTGACATTATTTCACGATCAAAGATTAGGGGTGGGGGAATTGACAAGTTTGAAAAGGATGTCACGGGGATTTTCAGCTGAGAGACACCTCACCCAGGGGACTTTGTCTTGAGAGATTCCCCGACCCCCGGGAAAATTCCTCAAGTTTGCTTGACTGATTTTATAATCCCCCTGGTTAACCCGGGGCTCGACCCCTCGGGGAAGCCGATGACATGTGCATAATACCAAGTAACAGTTTACCGTATTTCCCCGGGTGTAATGCGCACTTTTTTCCTAAGATTTTTTCATGAAATTTGCCCTGCGTATTATACACGGAACCTTTTGTTTCTAGATCGCTTCCCTAATTCGCATACGCATGTGGTTAACAAAGGATAAAAAACCGGTAAAGAGGAATTCAAAAGGCTGTTGTCCATGCCGTTGTTATAATAAACAAGCAAATAACCTATCACAGCTGCTTTTAACTTACCGCCGATAAACTGGCTAGAAAAACCGTGAGCAGATTCTGTGAGCAGACGCCAAAAATTTGCATACAGACGAGACAAAGTATCCTCTGCATATGGTAACGAAACGCACATTTTGTGAGCCAAAGTTTGTTCAAAATCATTTTGCTCGAAGTACAGCAGCTCAGAACGAAGACAAAATAAGTGAGGTATATTTTGCAGAGGCTGTCGAAGATTCAAAATCTTTTGCCAACTGAAAATTGTCGGAGGCGCATTTCACAGGAGATGATTATCTTTATATCTCACGGCGTTACGCTTGATTGAACATATGACACCATGAACATTTGCTTACCTTTAGGCTATGTCTACACTATACCGGATAGCTCTTGTGCCGGCTCGAAAACCATATCGGATAGGGCTTTTGTTCACATTCAAAACGATGATTTCGGCACGGTTTTTGCGTCGGAGCGATGCTGGGCCGCTGCGGTCTTGAAAGTGAATCGTCATATATCGGATAGGTTTTCGTGACACTTTCTGGAGTAGTGTGAACAAAGAATCGAACCGAAACGGAAATCGACAACGAGGAGCGAGGATTGGATTCTAGTGGAAAGATGGCGACGGCAATGGTTTTGCTGTGGTTTGCTTCAATAGCAAGCGCTTTCTTGAACGTACAATTCTGTCTCATGGGTTTAACCGCTCTATACTGGAGAAGAAGAAGGAATAAACTAAAGGCTTTATTGATGCTAAAAGAAATGATGAAAAGACCCAACAGAAGTAGGTTTTCGCAGGAAAGAACATGTTGGATTCGGCCCGGACGATCTCAAGAGTGGTGGCAAAACTTTGTAAATCAAAATGTTACAGGGGAAGAATGGAAAGAGAATTTCCGCATGAATCGAGAGACGTTTTACAAGCTGTGTGAAGATCTGAGGCCTAGCATTCAAGGCCAAGTTACTCGGATGCGAAGGCCTTTATCAGTGGAAAAACAAGTTGGCGTCACTCTTTATTATCTTGCCGATGAAGGGCGTATGCGAAAGGTAGCCAATGCCTTTGGTCTTGGCAAGTCGACTGTTTCTAAGGTGGTGAGACGTGTCGCAAAGGCTATTTCTATGGTGCTTGGTCCTCAGTACATCAAACAGCAACAAATTCTCTAGAAAAGGTTTTTTTGTGATAACAAGAAATGCCCTACAAACAGTGATACTTCCCACGAGAAGAACACTACTTTTCACAACTTGGCCTAAATTTCAAAGTAGTCAGGACCTTCCTCATGGCTGTGTAACCTTGCACCATTGTTCAAGGGGTGTTGAAACATAGCCATGTCAGTTTCCTCAGGAGGGTAAGGACTGCTACTGCGTGGAACTCCATGAAATGGCTGATTGTATGGCACACCCTGTGGCATGAACTGTGGCTGCATAGTTGTATGCACATGGCCTTGTGGCCTAAGAGATTGTGAGAAGAGCATCATGCTTTGGCTGATGGACTGTCCAATTGTTTCCATTGTTTTATACATTTTAGACATGCTTTCTTTGAAATCAGAGTCATCTTTATCAAGTCTGTTGATTAACTTTCTTTTCAGCTCCAAATCTTCCTTGGCACAATTTAAAAACTGCGCCTCTGATGTAAGCTTTTGATTTATTTTCTTATCCTTTCTTGCATTTAGCATCTCTGCAACCTTGGCCCTTCTTTCCATTGTTGATGCAATTGAGTCACATTCTTTCACTTGAGTTACAGAAGCTTCAGAACTTGCTTCTTCATCATCTTGTTGCAACAACTGGTCAGTGACCAACTCAGGGGTGCCTTCTCGTACGTGAGAAGAATCAATGCCCACCTCAATACTCTCTACTGCTGGAGAACCTCCCCACAGAGACTCGCACAGATCATAAAAGGTGAAGACAACTCTTCCTCCGCCACTTTTTCTTCCATTATCCACTGCCTTTTTGTAGTCGGTTCTCATCTTCTTCAGCTTAGCTGATACTCTTTCTTTAGTGATCAGTTCAGTTTTACCTGCACGGGGAAATTGTTCGGAATTCTGGGTGTCCCTCGTCTGCTCTGGATATCGTTCTCTCATGAGATCTCTTATCTTGTCGTATTTTGCTCTTGTACCTTCCCAACTTATGCCTTCATACACACATTTAGATTTGTAAACGACCGCACATCGAAGAAGAAGATCGATTTCATCATCCGTCCACGAAAAATCCTTAGAAGCCGCCATCTTGGCAATGCAAAGTGCGGGAAGGTGAACCGCTGTACAGATTATTCGCCGAATGCAATTTCAGCACCAAACCCTCGCCGGCAAAGATCAGGTAAAATCCGCTGGAACGTGTGAACACCTTGGACAAGTTTTGGGCCACTTCGGTTCACACCAGGTCGGAGTATTTTTCACAACGGCATAAAATGCTATCCGGTATAGTGTAGACATAGCCTTATTTAGCATTCGAATACGTGAAAACATAAAGTGTCAGCGAATGAAAACCAAAATTTTTACGTAACAACCTCGAAGAGTCTTTGAGCATATGAGAATTCCTAGAACGGGTGTCTAAATCATTCCCTCGTGCCGTCTCAATGCTCTGGAATACGCTATTCTTATCAGATAAAACAATTTTTGATTGCCTTTTTTAATGAACACGACGCGGTACACGAAACACAAGCTTAACCAAAGTCATGATCAGAACAACCTAATAGTGACCGAAAGCTTTTTGAATATCAGAGAAATACAGGACACAATGAAGTTTGTTTGTCCCTTGAATGTGCTTGACGAATAAGAGCATTCTTAACGACCACTTAACGAATGCATGAAAGCGCCTGCCGGACTTGAGACGATCGGAAATCGATTACAAATTTTCTGTTGTTTACGCCTGACATCCTGATTCCCCAACCATCCCGATAGCTCTCCACCAGCTAAAAATGAGTGTTTATACAAATTTATTTGACGTTCGCGTTTGTGTTTACTCTTCCGATTGTTCTGTTTTGCTAATTTTAACAAAACAAAATAAACTATGTAATGCGAAGCAACTACAGGAAAGAATTAGAAGCATCGTTTTTCTAGTGTAGTTTTTCCTTGTTTTTTATTCCATGACGAACCAGTTGATTACATTTGCTAATATTCACGAAGACCAAACCTAGCGGAACACTATTTTTACACGGTCTATCTATCTATTTTTTTTTTCAAAGAAAAGGAAACACCCATTCGCTTTACATCTAATTCAGTCACAAACTAAAGACATGACTACACCATTTACAGCCTCTTTTTGGTCTTTGAATGTCGGAGGGCTAAATCAAACACGTAAGCGAAGACAGCTTTTCAGATGGCTGCACAATAATAAATTCGATATTGTATTCTTGCAGGAAACCTATTCAACTGAAAGCGTAGAAAACATATGGATATCTGAATGGGGTGGGAAAATTTATTTCTGTCATTGTACAAGCCATTCGAGAGGTGTAATGATTCTTTTCAATCCCAGATTAGCTGCTCTGGTCAACAGCATTGAAGCAGATAAAAACGGAAGATATTTACTTCTTCAAACAACTATTTCTGATACCACCTTCCAATTGTGTAACATCTACAGTCCCAACAATAACTCCGACCAGAAAACGTTTTTCTCGAGCATTCTAGACGTCCTTAGAAAATGTTCGGAGATTAACATTATAATTGGCGGAGATTTCAATTGCGCTCTAACACCACGAGACAAACTTGGAGGGGCTGCAGTGGGAAGGAAAAACAATGTAATTAGCGAGATTACCAAATTGTGCTACTTGTTAAGACTTCAAGATGTTTGGAGATGTCAGCACCCTAATGAATCGCAATTTACATGGTGCGACAAGGCCTTTAAAGTACAATGTAGATTGGATTATTGATTGGTTTATAAAGAATTGTCACGCATCGTGATTAATACCGAGATGAAAAGCTCCACATTAACAGATCATTCTGCAATAACACTGACACTTCAGTCTAAGGGTTACGCTCAAAGAGGACCCGGATTTTGGAAATTTAATAATTCTCTCCTGGATGATTATGTCTTCGTTGAACAACTTTACAATATGGTACCTGCGTACAAAAATAAATACAACTATCTCACTGACAAAGGTGTTTACTGGGACATGATAAAAATGGAAATGAGAGGTTTCTGCGTGCATTACTCAAAAAGGAAAAATAGAGAACACAGGAACATAGAGAAAGATCTTTCCGATCAAATTGATACTTTAATGAAAGCCCTTGCTACAAATAGGTCAAAAGAGAACATCACTAAATTATATAGGGTCAGATCGGAGCTTTATAAGGTCATCGAGCACAGAATTAGAAGCAGAACAAGGTGGCATGAGCAAGGTGAAAAATAATACTAAATATTTTTTTTAATTTAGAATAACGACAAAACGCCAAAACAAATATTTCGAAACTTAAAACCCAAGATGGCCTTGCAATAACGAATGCAGATGAAATTTTAAAATGTCAAAAGCTGTCTTATAAAAACCTTTACACGGCTGTACCTCGTGAAAACCTAAATGATAAATTGTTCTTTGAAAACCCAAAGCTTCCTAAATTGAACGAAGTCAAACTGGAAGAATTAGAAAGGCCACTGACGAAGGAAGAGTGTTTTGAAACCCCAAAAATCGAGCTCCAAAGGTAAATGTCCAGGAAGTGATGGATTTACAGTAGAATTTTATCTACATTTCTGGCCCATACTAGGGGAGTAAATGGTTCAAAGCTTCAATCAAGCCTTGTTATATGGTCATCTCAATATAACCCAGAGACAAGGAATAATCAAAGTTGTGCCCAAGAAACGAAAAAATAGGCTTTACTTAGAAAACTGGAGACCAATATCCTTTCTTAATATCGACTACAAAATAGCAACGAAGACTATAGCAGGTATAATTTCTAAAGTTCTTCCCAAACTAATACAAGAAGACCAAACCGGATATGTTAAAGACCGTTACATCGGCCAAAACATAAGGCTAGTTAAAGACATAATGAAATTAACATCTTTACACAACATTCCCAGTATAGCCATTTTCATCGATTTCAAAAAAGCCTTTGATTCTGTAGATTGGAATTTCCTTGCTAAAGTTCTGGAAGCTTTCAACTTTGGTCCTCAAATCCAAAAGTGGATTAAGGTGTTCTATACCGACACTAGCAGCTGTGTTATTAACAATGGGACGCTTCGGCGTTTTTTAACCTGCAAAGAGGAGTTAGACAAGGCTGTCCTCTATCTGGTATTCTCTCTGTTCTTTGTGCGGAAATTTTAGCTCAGGCAATCAGAAATAGTAATAATATTAACGGAATACAAATTTATAACAAGGAATATAAAATATCACAATTTGCGGATGATACTACTGCTTTCGTGTCTGATGTATCTTCAGCGGAAAACCTTTTTGAAATATTGCGCATTTTCCGAGACGTTTCAGGTTTAGAATTAAATAAGCCCAAAAGTGAAGGAATGTGGCTAGGGTCGTGTAGATACAACACTTCGACACCTTTTGATATAGCCTGGCCTTCGGAACCTATATATGCACTAGGAATCTATTTCACTTATAATGAACACATTTCCTTCCAAAAAAACTTCGAGGAAAAATTAATCTCAATGAAGAAACTTCTAAATCTTTGGCGGACAAGAAATCTTACATTGTATGGTCGAATAACCATTCTTAAAAGCCTTGCTCTCTCCAGGCTAGTCTACAATACATCTGTACTCACCTTCCCTTTAGAATTTGCAGCTTTGGTTAAAACGGCTATCTCTGAGTTTGTTTGGAATACCAAACCTAAACTCAAACACACCACAATGATTGGTCCGAAAATTAAAGGTGGCTTAGACCTGCCAGATTTCGAAATAATGAACAACGCCCTTAAGGTCACTTGGATAAAAAGACTACACGAAAGTAGCGGCAATGCAAGTTGGAGCCACATACCTCTTTCGTTTTTAAAAGAGGTAGGAGGTTCGTTTTTATTCGAATGCAACTATGATCTAAAATGTCTTAAAGTGTCTGTCCCCATTAAATTTTACAAAGACATCTTGTATACCTGGCAAACGATAAACCAACATATTCCAGAAAACAAAGAACAAATACTAAATGAAATCCTGTGGAATAATCGCTTTATTAAAATTGAAAAGTTCTCTGTCTATTACCAAAGTTGGCATAAAGCAGGAGTGATCAGAGTCAAAGATATTTTTGTGAAAACAACTTCTTAACTTTCAATGACTTTTGCCGCAAGTTCACCATTAAAACCAATTTCCTCACATATTACGGATTGTGCAATTCAATTCCCCAAAAATGGATTCGCTTGCTAAAAAATTCTAACGCAAGCACACCTACGAATTTAGAATACGTGGGGAAAATACCTTTAAGCAAGCTTTCCTGCAAATCAGCTCTTGAATTGTTATCAGTCAGAAATTTGAGCCTCCTACAGCTGAGAGAAGGA
The DNA here is from genome assembly GCA_016490735.1 of Pachyseris speciosa. Lineage (NCBI taxonomy): Eukaryota > Metazoa > Cnidaria > Anthozoa > Scleractinia > Pachyseridae > Pachyseris > Pachyseris speciosa. The sequence continues at coordinate 160,697 of JAEMWC010000950.1, read as the reverse complement.
TGTTGCAAGCGAACCTAGACGAGCAAGCAATCAGCACTATTTATAATATTCCCTTCAAAGTGACCAAGGATACAAGACTCGCCATTTTTCAATTTAAAATTGTGCACCACATCTTGCCAACGATGCCACTCTTTTCAGAGATCATACGACATGATAAATCATACGACATGATAAATGTCATCTCTGTGACCAAAAGCAAACCCTGAACCATCTTTTTGTTGCTTGCTCAGATGTGCAGACCTTCTGGCAAAGCTTTTCTTGCTGGTGGAATGGTAATAATGACGATTCTATCACCTTAAACGATGCAACCATGATCTACGGCTTCACAAATGATTTTAGACAACAACTCGGCTTAAACCTGTGCTTAATAATTGCCAGGTATTACATCTATTGTGCTTCAAGGAATGAAGAAGATTACTACTTCGAAGCCTTCCTTGCATACCTTAAAAGCAAATTATTTATAGAAAAGAGTAAATGCAGATCGCAAATTAATTTATAAATACAACTTTTTTACAGTACCCAACGACACGTACACGTGCGTGTGTTTCTGTTTCCGTTTTTCTTCTCTCTGTTTTGGTCTCAAGTATCGTAAGTAGAATTGCTGTATCGTTATTTTTATTTGCGTATTGTAAATAGCTGTTAATATCTGTCAATTAATAAGTTATGTATGTACGTATTGTAATAAGGTATGATTTTCAAATAAAAAAAGAGAAGAAAAAAAAAAGAAACACTATTTAAGACTTTGCTATACTGCATCCATGTCCGACCGTACTGCAAGATGATTCTTTAAAATAGTCATTTTTACACCTTGTATCTTTTATCTGTGGTATATTTCAATCACACACTCAGTTGCTGATATCTGGAAGAAGCCATGACATTTATGAAAGTAGAAAAATATATCAAGTATAATAATATACGTAATTGTGCACCAGAAAGTTCTCTCATTTACTTTTATAACCAGTTAATCACGCAATCAATTAATAATTTTTTGACACCCTGCCAGAAAAGTTGAAATTTTTCTTAGAAAAAAATTAATGCACAGTATTCCTGTGTTTTTATTGGGCAGGACTCATCTCGAAAAACAATCTGGAGATCCCATAGCAACAGCACATTATCAATTTATTTATAATTCCACACGCCTGTTGCTCTGTGGTCTCATCTGCACACAACTTCTTGAAACCCGCTGGGTCTTGGGCTTCCTCAAAGCCCAACTCTCTTTGCAATCGTTTGCATAACAAAAAACGCCACTAGACACTAGGAGCCCTACAACGAGCTAGTGAACAGTAATACCCTCCAAGGAGGCTCTATATTCACAGGCAAATACTATCACATATATTTTCCCTGCAAAGGGCAGAAAAGTCAATAAACCTAGGGAGTTAAATTTCTAACATTCTCTCGCATGTGTCTTCTTGTAATATGTGTGCTACAAAGGCCGGTAGACAAAGGCTTGGGTTTGTGTACCTTATCCACGAGTTAGCCATAGGCACCCTTTGATTGTATAGTTGTTAGTGAAATACATATATAAGCAGTTCATGTGGAACAAGTATTTTTCTGCAGTACATCAAATTGGCAGCAACAGTAATTGATGAAGTGTCATTTTTCAACAATTTAGATTTAGATGGCTGTTTTATTTGTTTTTTTTGGGGGGGGGGTTGGGGAATATGGCACCCTAATGTGATTTGTTGACTGATTGTTGAACAGCGAGACTTAGTGTATCTCTTAGCAACAGTTAGAGCAAGAGATGGTACATTGGTTTGGAGTTCTAAAGTTTACAGTGAAATCGTATGTCAGTTAAAAAGCATGTTAATCATTGTACTGAAATATTATCGAAAAAGCACCATTATCCAAGTTTTACTGATTGTTGAACAGTGACTCTAAAATGCCTTTTTTTAACAACATTTAAGAACAATACTGCCTTTGCTTTAGAGAAACAGGATGATCACAACACATCTTAATAATTATTGTAAATACTGTAATATTTGAATTAAGGGTCACTAAAAAAACAAAATTAAGAATTGGGTGAGAATGATGTAAACATATTGTGATGCAACATAAATGCCTGGTTAGGCAGTTAACAATCAGGGTCCAGTTGCTCGAAGCATGGTTAGCGCTAATCAGGGTTAAATACCATGACAACCTATAGGTTTTAATACATCTTAACAAATGGTTGGCGCCAACCATGCTTCTAGCAACTCAGCCCAGTAAGGTAGCTAGGAGGCTGATTGTTGTACAGTGACGCTATCTCTTGTCTAATAACATTAACGACAACATTGGTTGTGAGGTTTTCACCAGGTTTCTTTGGATAGATTAATTGAGTAATGCGAATTCAGTGAATTGAGAAACACAGAAAAAAAGACCATAAGCTTTCCTAAATAAAAAAAAACTCATTCAGATATGCCTGTGTTTATGCCTGAAAAGCAAATGCGTTCAATTTAATTTTTGCGTAAGTAAATCTATGCGAAGACGAAGCAAACAAATACGAAAGTCACTTTGAAGCACAATTTGCACTCGAACTGAGGATGTTTTTCACAAAATTTGCTAGAAGTTGCTTCAGGAATACAACCAATCGGTCAATTAAAGGTAAAGCACGGCAAAAGCGTTGAAACCTGTAATGTTGTTTTGAAAGGTAGACTTTAGATCGTTTTAAGCAATCATTAAACCTTCATTTTAGTTAAATTAAATTAAGTTCTATACACGGCATTCATGGAAAACAGGTCTAGTTTGGAATAGTATTTTTACTGAAGAGACTTTTTAGGTGTACATATATTGTTATTAGGAATTATTATGTGTTTGTATTTTACATTGTAATTACCTGATGAATTTTAATTTTACCGTGTTAAAATAAAGATTTTGATTGATTGATTGATTGATTGACTCTCAGAAGCGCTCAGTTGCAATGATTCGCAGGGGTCAAGGCACATCCCGCCATCTGTACTTGATTCTTTGAAGAGGGATTTCTTCTCTATGAACCAACCGATTTCCACTGTTTTTAACGCTGTAGAGTGTTCCCTGGATCTTGTTTTTTTTGATTTACAGTTTTAAAAAGCTGTGTTTCCCTTCTGAGAACGGGGTACTGCTGAACATTTATGCATGGCACAGCAGCCATTTTGATGTGCTAGCTCCATGTTCTCGTGACAGCAAGAATATTACCCGATACCACCTTGCAGGCAAGAGGAAAAAAATTACCCGATACCACCTTGCCTTTACATGGTTTCTTTAAATCGGGATTTCTTTGCACGTACCAAATTCTTGTAACTTACTTCTTTGACCTTCTTTATATATGTGCAGCCTTCTATTATGCCTCCTCAGGTTTTGGCCTCCGGTCCAAAACCCTGTGGGGCAATAATTGCAAACAGCTTACAAAGAAATGCCTTTTCAGGAGAAACAAGTGGTTTTTTTGCAAGCAGGCTAATTAGTTGTTAATCTTTATCATGCATCAAAGATACTTGTTTTGGTTTAAATTATGGGGTTAATGACGCTTTTGAAAAGACGTTTTATTATAAAATATAATTACTTTGAAAACTTTGTGGCCTTTAGGAATTGCTTTTAGGGGTCACTGTATTCCCTCAAGCAGTGCGAGAACCAGCTACTGTTCTGCCACGTCTACCAGCAGAAGTGGACATCATACGTGTGAGAAAGCAGGGGAAAGATGACACCCACAAGGACTTCAGAGTTAGAAGACAACGGGTTGAAAGTGCTCTCCGTTGGCTGAAGGACAATAATCCTGTCGTCTACGCTCACATAGTTATTGACTCGTCTGAATTTACCAGCTGATGGTGAATTGTCCTATTTGAGAACAGTCGAGTTTTCTGAAACCGCAGAACACATGGACGATCAAGGTCCTGCCCCACAGCAGTTGGATGCCGGCGAAACAGATAATAGCGATGACTCGATAGTCTCTGGGGTTTTCTTCCTGAGCCAGGAGTGAATGTGCAAGCACAGGTAGAAGCAGCCATAAATGATGTTGTGTCTGAACCCCAGGAGGCTGAAACAGAAGGGGTCCAGCAAGGTCGTACGCAACCCGTGATCCCATGGCCGAGCACTGACACAACCCCAGCATGTGAGTTTACGACTCCATATTTTTTTCACAACGGCTTTTCCCTGCTTGCTCCCATGTGGGAAAGGCGATTTTCATATCAATCGTCCGATAACATGTCCCACACTACATGATTGGGCGGAGCACCTGCCTTGGTATCAGGACGGGAGGTTTGCTAGACACAAGGCATGGAACTTCGTTGTTCACAACATGATCATGAGGAAGCGTGCCTTAGAACAGAGCAGATACTTAGTTGATCAGCAACTAGGAGATCCACAGTTAAAGGTTGCAGATCTACAGGAGTGACTGGCAACGGGTGATACTTCATTCACCAACACGCTATTGTATGTTGGAGCAAATTTGCGTGGCACTGCTCAGTATTGGCATCAAAGACGGAGAGAGCTTCGAGCTTTGGTTGAGTTCATGGTGAATGAGAAGAAAGGATTGCCTTCATTTTTTTATGACTGGAAGTTGTGCTAAGTTTTACTTTCCTCCACTCAGAAGACTACTTAAACTGTACATTTTGCAGACCACAGGGAGAGAAGTTAACCTTGCTGATGATAGCAAAGCCCGCTACAAGGCTGTGCAAGAGAACATTCATGTTGTGGTAAACTACTTTGACCTGCGTACGCAGTCATACCATGACAAGGTTCTAAAGCCTGTGTTTGGTGTCTTTGACTATTGGTACCGGTATGAGTTTGCCAAGTCCCGTGGCCAAATCCACTGGCAACAACTTAGCTGGAGAGAGGACAGACAGCCACATCAGCTGTTGTACCAAGCTCATAAAGATGAGTGTGATGAGGATGAATGTGCTGCCGTACTTAATCAGTGGACTGAAGAAAACCTAGCCATGACAGCATTACACCCAGCTGGTAGAGATGAGGAAGGAAAGCCAAGGAAAGATCTCTGGCCTCAACCTGAGGGTTCAGCTAACCCAATACCGAATGATCGAGATCCCCTGGTTAAGATGCTGATGGATATAGCTTCAACCCAAGATGAAATGCTGGGGGATCATTTGCTTTTGGTGAGCCGAGTTGGGTTGCACAGTTGTTCAGATTCCTGCTTGAGGTCACCTCGTCATCCTGAGCAAGGAATTCAGCCTAACGAGAGAGTGTGCCTCATGGAATTTGAAACTGACTTTTGCCCAGTGAAGAAACTGCACAGTGAGCCAGAAATTGTTGTTGATCACAATGGAGCCGCCTTGAGATACCACGTGACCACCCACGTGTGATTCTGCATTCGTGTTATCAGTTGCAGTCGTGGAGAGCAAATGGTGATGTAAGCTTGATTCTGTCAAATTCTTCCCCAGACAATCCCAGCACAGATGATGTCATAGCTATAATTGACTACGTGTGTGGCTATGCATGTAAAGACAGTGAACCTACTGGTGCTACTGCTGACTTCTTTGAGGACATGGTAAATGCTGTAGATACAGCTGATGCTGACCAAGTGACAGTGAAGTCAATTTCATACACGATATGCCATTTAACAGAGGAGCCAATGCAGAAGAGCTTTGGGGAGCCCTTCCTGTAGTAGTGCTTATGGGAGATGATTTACAGCTACCTCCTGTGTGCGATACTCCAATGTACATTGACCACAGCCGTAGTGCACCATCTAACCATGGTCGGTTGGTCTGGACGAGTTTTGATACTGTCGTTGAGCTAACTCAGATCGTGAGATAAACTGAATCTGAAGAGCAGCTGAGAGATGTGCTGATGTCAATGAGGACATATTATACAACACCCCAGCAAGTCCGCTGGCTGCAGAAGTTTCAGTGGCACAATCTCTGCATAAGCCATGGTCCAGAACTTCTTTGTAGGATGGATGAGCAAGGCCTCTATGTCTTCCCAACATGTCGCTTAGAATGGGAACGCAATAAAGCTAATCTGCTTGAGTGTAACCGGGAGCCAGATCATCCAGTAGTAAGGATCAAAGCAGTTGACAATGATAGGCATGCACAGAAGGGTGACAGCAATAAGGCAGGTGGTTTACTGCCACTACTGTATCTTTGTCGTGACAGCAAGGTGATGCTGACAGTAAACCTGAAGGCTAAATGGGGCTTTTTCAATGGAGCAGTGGACACAGTAGTGGACATTGTCTACAATGATGGTTCAAGACCAACTGATGACCCTGTACCATTACCTGATGTGGTGTTTGTACGGTTTCCAGGATATAAGGGTCCATCTTATATGGATGAAGACCCCACATTTGTGCCAATTGTTCCTGTAAGTCGGTGAACTGAATGTCCATGTCGGTGCAAGCGTCTCCAGGTTCCAGTAAGATTGTCATGGGAAACCACAATCCACAAGTGCCAAGGAATGGCTGTAGGTACAGCGGAGGCATTCAGGTATATTATGATTCATCCTGGAAAACATGACTTTGAAGCTAAGAATCCAGGAGCCCTATTTGTTGCACTGTCAAGAGCAAAATCAGCAGGTGGAGAAGGTGTGGATCCTGATTTTGCCTTTCACGAAGATGTCCTTCTCAATGATGATAGATTGAAGTCTGTGAACTCTCTCACTACCCGTGCTAGAGCCGTGGAGATGGAAAGGCTGCATGACTTAGCCACTCAGTGTCAGGAGAGAGAGGGTTTAGGACGAGCATATCGAGATGGAACCTTCCTCATGTGGTATTTTGGGTAGTGATGGTCACGTGATGAAAGAGGATGCAAATAAACAGTTTACGAGAGATATCTCTGGTGTACGCACGTGTCTTTAACTTTTCCTCACTGTTCTCTTCTGGAACTATTTAGTATACAAAATTGGCGACGAGGATGGGATCCAGAAGGTAAACAAGGTATACATATGGCTGCAGTCATTGGTAATTTGGGTCCGTTTGACGAGAAGTCTGAGAAGTTTAGCGATTACGCCGATCGATTTGAAGCATACGTCGCGGCGAATGACATCGATGATGATAAGAAAGTGAATGTTTTTCTGGCTGTTATTGGTCCAGACGCTTATAAGTTGCTGAAGAACTTGTGCGATCCTCATAATCCGAATACAAAGACCTTTACGGCGTTGTCGCAGCATTTGCAGGGACATTATGAACCTGCTCCCATTGTGATTGCTGAAAGACACAAGTTCTGGACGGCTACACAAGGCGAGAGCGAGAGTGTGTCGGAATTCGTCGCCAGATTGAAGAAACTGGCTTCGACATGCAGCTTCGGTGAGTTTCTACTTCAAGCCCTAAGAGATAGGCTAGTCTCTGGATTACATCCAAAAATGTCCAGAACTCAGCGTCATCTCTTGTCGATAAGAGATCTGACTTACGCTGTTGCACGTGACAAATGCATTGCAGATGAAATGGCGGGCAAGGCGAATCTAGAGCACATGGGAGAGTCGGCTAAAAGCGAGGTCAACAAGGTTCAGGGTGTTTCTTTCCTAAACACAAAGAACATCACTACTGGATATAATCAAACGCAGAGTGGTCGAACCACCGACAAGTGCAAATCATGTGGAAGTGTGCAGCATAGATCGGAATCTTGCAAATACAGAAATGCCACGTGTCATCACTGCCAACGCAAAGGTCATATTCGTCCGGTGTGTAAAGCCCGATTGTCACAAATGCAGCTAAAAGGAAGATCAAGTGGTCAAAAGAGTGCTAAGCTGAACAGTTGCGATTGCAACTCAGATGATGAAAGTGTGGGGAGCGATAATCATGTGAGTGAGACGCCTGTGAATGCAGATGAAGTAGGTGCGTTTGGTTTATACAAAACTGGAACTGAACACTTGTCGACTGAGTTTGTAAACAGCGTTAAACCGTATGTAGTAGATGTTCAGTTAGGTAAGGCACAAGTTAATTGTAAGATGGAAGTAGACACGGGAGCATCTCGTTCTACAGTGTCAAAACGTGTGTTTGATTCTGTATTATCTGATTATCCCCTTCAGCATCCGGGGGTGATTTTGCGTAATTATTCAGGTGAAAAGATTCCTGTTGTGGGAAGAATTTCTGTTCCAGTGAAGTATGGTAATCAAGAAGAAATCCTTGATTTAATTGTTGTTGAAGGAAATCTCCCTGCCCTGTTTGGGCGAGACTGGTTAAGTAGAATAAAACTAGATTGGAAGAACATGTTTGGAGTTAAGGAAGAAGTCGTTGAGAATAAGTTTTCTGTTCCCAAATCTGAGACCTTTCCGGCAGAATTCAACAGTCTGTTAGAAAAACATAAAGAACTATTCAGCAGTCATGGCTCTGGCATCAAGGGTTTCATTGGTTCTTTGAAACTTAAAGAGGGTGCCAAACCAGTGTTTATGAAGGATAGGCCGGTCCCATACTCGCTCGTAGAAAGACTTGAAAAAGAATATGATCGACTAGTGCAGTCAGATATTCTGTATCCGGTATCCTGTAGTAATTGGGCAAGCCCTGTAGTGCATGTGCCTAAATCTGACGGTTCCATAAGAGTGTGTGGGGATTATAAGGGGATTAATGAGCGCATAGAGGATGATGTGTACAAACTGCCTAATGTGCAAGACATGTTTGCTATGCTATCTCAAGATGGGGCGAGCCCTGATACATTTTCAGTAATTGATTTGGCCAGTGCTTTCAATCAGTTGTTTTTGGATGAAGAGTCGTCTGAATTGCTTACCATCAACACTCGGAAAGGTTTATTTAAATCCAAGCGATTGTGTTTTGGTGTGAAAACTGCCACTTCCCAGTTTCAGAGAGTGATGGATTCAATCTTGTCAGGTATTAAAGGTGTGTTAGTGAGAGTAGATGACATTCTGGTGGCAACATCAGGTGGAGTCACTGCTCATATGGGAGTTATCAAACAGGTCTTGAGTAGGTTGGCCAAACACAATGTTAGATTAAATGGCTAAAAGTGTCAGTTCTTCCAAGCTCAAGTGAAGTACATGGGACACATTTTGAGTAAACATGGAATCAGTCCAATTAAGAGCAAGCTGGATGCTATTCGATTAGCACACAGACCTCAAGATGTATCCCAGTTGAGATCATTTTTGGGAATGTTGAATTACTACTCAAAATTCATCAAAGCCTTCTCATCTAAATTGCACCCACTGTATGAGCTTCTCAGTAACAAGACTGAGTGGTTTTGGACCAAGGAATGTGAAGCGGCTTTTATATGGGCAAAAGAAGTTCTTTCAAGTGAACAGGTTTTGGTCCATTATGACCCCCAAAAACCTCTTCTACTGAGTGTAGATGCCAGTCCATATGGGATTGGAGCTGTGTTGAGTCATCGCATGGAAGACGGCACTGAGCGGCCAGTAGAGTTTGCTTCTCGCACACTTAGTAGTGCAGAAAAGAATTATGCCCAAATAGAAAAAGAGGGGTTGGCCATAATTTTTGGTGTTAAGAGATTTCAGCTTTACCTCTATGGCCGAAAATTTACATTGGTAACAGACCATCAACCCCTAACTCGGATTTTTGGTCCTAAATCTAGTATTCCCCCTTGGCTGCAGCTCGTTTGCAGCGTTGGGCAGTTCTCTTGTCTGGATATGACTTTGATATTGTATTCAGAGACTCTGCTGGCAATGCAAATGCAGACTTCTTCAGTCGATTTCCATTATCATCTCAGGCTGATGATGATTTGGATCCAGATGAACACTATGTGTGTGCATCTATGACGGATGACTTGCCCGTAACTGCAGTGGAGATAGGTGAAGGTACAAAGAAGGATAGCCTACTTGCAAAAGTGTATGAATATACATCCTCGGGTTGGCCAGGTAGCTGCCCTAGTCCAGAGCTTAAACCTTTTTGGGTTCGCAGAGATGAGTTGGCTTTGAAAAATGGATGTCTTTTATGGGGCAGACGGGTCATCATACCATTCAAATTTCAAAAACGCTTGTTGGAAGAATTGCATGAGTGCCACCCAGGGATGTGCCGTATGAAAGCACTTGCCAGGTCCTTCGTGTGGTGGCCTGGAATTGACCTTGATATAGAGGACAAAGTAAGGCTTTGTAATGTTTGTACTAAGGCACATCAAACCCCTAAGGCAGTTCCCTTATTATTGTGGCCTTGGTCAACTGAACCTTGGCAAAGAATTCATGTTGATTATGCTGAGGTCAAGGGTCAACAATTTCTTCTTGTGGTTGACAGCCATTCTAAATGGATGGAAGTCTTTCCTATGAACAGCACTACTGCAAATGCTACTATAGAGGCCTTAAGAGCTCTGTTTGCTAGATATGGGCTGCCACATGAATTAGTCAGTGACAATGGCCCACAGTTTGTTGCTGGAGAATTTAAAACATTTTTCGAGATGAATTGCATCAAGCACACTTTATGCCCTCCTTATTATCCCTCCACTAATGGTTTGGCTGAGAGACATATTCAGACCTTCAAACACATGTATCAGTCTTGTCCTGATAAGGGGACCGTTCAGCACAAAGTGGCTGATGTCCTGTTCCGCTACAGAAACACTCCCCACACCACAACAGACAAGACTCCTGCACAGCTGTTTTTGAAGAGGGAACCCAGAACACACCTCTCGTTGGTAAAACCCAGTTTACAAAGGCATGTAGAAAAGAAACAACTTGCTGCAAAGTTGTACAGGGATGGGCTTAACCCAAAATGTGCGAGTTTTTGATTTGTACCAGCCAGTCAGGGTTAAAAACACCAGGGGAAGGAGGGAGAGATGGATACCGGGTACAATTGTGGCTGTGAAGGGACCAGAAACTTATTTAGTTCGAGTTCCAGGTAACAATCGTCGCTTTGTGCATGCTAATCACTTGATACCTGATGATGGTCGAGGAATGAGTGCCTATAAGGAAGTGGTCTCACCAGAACTGGTAGAGTATAATCCACCATCAGATTTTCAGAGGGAACCTGTCATTCCCATAACTAGGTCGCAAGTTCAGTCTGAAGTAGACAATGAGGTTTATCGCAAGTCTAGTGTTATCTCTTTACCTGTTGTTAATGATGATGGTGATTTAGGAGCCGACCACTGTGTTCACAGTCCTGATCCAGTGATCACCAAAACTAACATGCCCAGTCACTCTGAGTCTAGATCAGGCCAAGTGGTTACACGATCAAGACGGGTGGTCAAGCCTCCCGACAGATTGAATTTATAGTAGATTTTTGTAAGTTGCGTTTGTTAAGAAAACTGTATAGGAAGGAGGAAATGTGGTATTTTGGGTAGTGATGGTCACGTGATGAAAGAGGATGCAAATAAACAGTTTACGAGAGATATCTCTGGTGTACGCACGTGTCTTTAACTTTTCCTCACTGTTCGCTTCTGGAACTATTTAGTATACAAAACCTCAGACTGGTGGAGTGTGCACAGTCTCAAAGTCATTGAGGTATTTCTCAATTAGTCCACTGCATTTTGAGTAAAATGTACAAACACTGGGTGAAACGCCGCATTTAAAAAGCGTTTAAGCAACATTAAACTATCATTAAATCAAACACGTTAATTTAAGTCAAGTTTTAGTATACTAAATCTGTCTTAAATAGGTACTGACATTTAATGATAATTTAAAATTACGTAAATGTATCTTAAATTCATATTATAATTTAAGCTCTGTTTAAGAAGTCATAAATATGCATTAAATGACTTGAGAAATTTAGTCATGGTTTTAGACTGTTTTAGTGACCTTGAATATGACATTAAATCTGTTTAGAAATTTACATAATATTTAAGTTCAACTTAATTTACTTTTAAAGCCAAAACGACTTTCGTGTTTGAAAAGTTCTCAATACTTTTGATTTCTCAAATTAAAGTTCCAAAACTTTTCGGGCATAATTATTTCAAGTGCTATAAATCCTTGCTTCCTCCAAAGAAAAACGCTTCAAAGCATGAACCTTTTCTAGAAGTCTCGAAAACGCTTTTAGAACAAGCAGACTGTGGTTTCACATACATCTATGGTAAACTTATAGGATTTTGCCCCAGCTAACCTAGGACAAGCGATAATTCGACTTTCAACAGTTCCACCCAGAGAAATTTTCTGTTTGAAAATGAAATTGTATCACACTTTTACTCCATGACTCACCAGAACAGTTAAGGTAAGAGTAACGGTTAACGGTAAGAGCATGAATGTTCAAAGGACTTCCCGCAAGTATCACACGTATTCCTAAACAAGGAAAGTGGAGTTTCGGGGCTTAAAGAACTCATAATATTCGGAGTAACATTCGACGGACTTTGACGATGAAAACAAGAATTCGCGCCAAAAAGTGGACGATTGTGCGCATGACAGAAGTTTTTCCTTGACATTGAGGCTCTACGATCACATGTTCTTATTACAGCCAATCAAATATCCCCTAATAGACGCTTTGCTTTCCTCGCGGTATTTTTGATCTTGCTAAAACATCGCGTCAGTTTCTTGTTCGGCAACGCGTGTGAAGATCTTGTGGAGAAGTGGCTTCTTCTTCCTCTTTCTCAAGCGGTTATGCTCAAGAGAGGTAGCTAATCCTCATGGAGACCATGAACAAAAGACTAGACGCTATTCTAGACGGACAGAGGAAACTCGAAGAGTGGAATACGGACCTCCAGCAGGAAAATGCGAAATTGAAGAGTCAAGTCGGCCAACTTGAAAGACAGACGAAGCAGACGAAAAAGCGTTCCAGGAGAAGCACATGTACGCAGTCCACTGTGGAAGTCCCAAACGATTTAAGGGTAAGTACGCCTTAGAATGTTTGCAGTACCATTGTAGAGTGGTTTTGCCGCAAATTACGGTTGTTTATTGCCCGAAACCATCGATCATTTGGCACGTCAACAAAGAACTACAAGCAACAGCAGTGTTAAATCCTGTGTAACCGAAATATCTAACCCAAAATTGGTTCCGTTAATATAATAATGCACCTCGTTTTTGTTTTAATCTACATAATCGCGACTTGTGTTTGTTATTAAACATATTGGAGTCGATTTGTATCTTTCGGTCGTGAGCTGAAGATGGGTCGAGTGACTCACAGGCAGCCCAAGCTCCCGCTGTGTGATGATCGTCTTACGTAAAAGTGGTCATGGCGAAATTATAAGAGTTTCTATGGGAATATTAACGATCGGTCTTAGCAAGTCAAAATGTTGTCAAATTCTTAATGAAAATAGCTGACCTTACTTCCAAGCTGAATTGCTTGGTGTCTGTTCGCTTTTGAGGCCTTTGTAGCAAATTATGCCTTTCTGATTTTTCCACTCCTAAGAGAAGGACAAGGCATCACACTGGAATAAGTAACGCAAGATCCGAGAAATGAAAAATCCTAGCTCAAAATGATCGGGTGGCCACAAATCCAACTCTGAATCCAAGCACACTTCCTCTAGTTTCATTTCAATTCACTAGCAACTCAATCCTCTCCATGAAACCAACGCCAAGTGGCAGTTTTCTTGCAATAATTACAGGCCACAAGATAGTAGAGACCCACGTACACATTCAACATGACACACGACCGTTGAATTTCAAACTGAGCCTCACCACAGGTCCTCTTAGGTCAAATTGACCCAATACCATACAAAGCTCTTTTAAGCCCCCCTTCTCTATTAACCCCCCTTCCCCCATAAGTCCCCCATTTGGAAGACCGTTTTTGTTATAAGCCCCCACCCCCCTTTGGATAATGAGATTTTGTAATTAGTTCCTCCTATTCCCTCTTATGAAATACATTTCATGTGTCCCGGTTGGTTTGTTGTTAAAGAAATATACACTCCAACGCATAATATTGTTCGCTGCTCTTTTATTATTAAATATTAAAGTTTAACTGCACATTTTTTTGTTTTTTTACAAAAACTATTTTAAGACAAAAATGGCATACCGGTATTTAAGATTTGAAATAAGCCCCCATCTCTAATAAGTCCCTCGTTAACTAGGCCTGAAGTTAAATAAGCCCCCCCCCCCCCCCCCCGATGGCTTAATAGAGCTTTCATGGGTAGGCCATTGTCTCAATTGCGCCCGTGTTTACACATCTGCAATTATTTAAGTACTGTTGTTCAGATTGCGAGGAAGTACTTTTTCTTTTAATATGCAACTGGTCCGTCTAACACAAAGAGGTAGATTTCTAATTATTTCTTGGATGGAAAAAAAAGTAGTATTATTTTATGGTGATTTCTCCTGGACATAATGACAACTTTTTTCAAGTTGCAATCCATTTCCTCCTCAGCATCTGTGGCCACAGACAACTGCAAATAGTTTCAATGCACATATTAAGCACTTCATAAGAAAACTGCAAATTTTTAATTGTTCCACTTCGCAAACATTCCTTTCTTGCAACCTAGCCAATCAACCCTATTTTAGTTGAGATTGAATGTAAAGACAAGCAATATTATTTTGAATGTAAATTTTTTTTAACACATACGCTTTGAAATCTCTCCTAGAAACGCTTTCGATTCATTTATAAAAGGATGGTTGCAAAAGGTCTGACACAAGGTTTTATCGTTGTTGAGAGGTAAGTGGGTAGAGCTAATGAAGAGGGTTTTTAAATGTATGACTGCACTGTACCACATGTTACCGGTAGCTCCTTTTTGATACTCAAGTGGCACAAGTTTGTAGTGGTGTTGTTTTATTGTAGCCTGCATGCAGATGTCTCCTATTTCCTTTGTGCAACAAAGGAAATAGGAGATGTCTGCGTGCAGGCTATTTTATTCATGAATTCTAATTTAGGGCATTGCCAGACTCTTTGTTACAGCTGTACATGCTCTAAAAACACTGATAAGTCATAAGTCCTTCCTATATGAACAAATTTCCCTTTGGACGTAAAGAACCCCGTCTAATTACAAGCTATGATATTGATAAAAAAATAACCCTGAAGCTGCTTTTCTTATAATCATTACATGATCAAGGTGAAGAGAACTTTAGGATTTCATGGTATCAAAGTTACGATGCCTCTGATTATGAAAATACATGTAGAAAAGAACTTGTCTGTAAGTACTAGTACTCTGCAAATAGAGTAAAGATTCTCTTTTTTTTTAATTATAGTCCAGAGTCAGACAGAAACCAGGCACTTTATGACAAAATCAAACGAATATTGAAAAAGGAGCATGGTGGTGAAAATTGCCAGTGGACTGACTTACAAATGAAAGGTTTGTCTTTGTTAAATGTGTTGTTAAAAAGTGTTCATTTTGACATCAGAATTTATAAGCATTTCATGTTATTCAAGGTCCTATTGCAAGCTTGATATACACACTACTGTTACATCTGCTCCACATGTATGTTTTGTATGTGCGCATGTGTGCAAGTGGAAAACCACCCAATGCATGCGGCATTGTGCCATTGTTGCACCTTTTGGGAAGTGCTGCACTGAAATTTTATAAAAGGGTCCTCAGGTTGCAGAGGAGTAAAACAAACTACGAAGATCACTCTAAGCGCTGATGAACTCTAAGCGCTGATCAAAATAGCGATATTGATATCGCGCCTTATAAGTTTTATTGTTATTATTAAAGGTAACTTCTGCTACAAGCTCTAAATCAGTCAAATTATTGGACCCAAGTTTTAAAATTCTGGTGAGGACACTGTGCATGCATGACATCTGATTAATAAATCATCTGCAAGCTCTTGGTTGCACAGTTCTATTGCTTTTGCTACAAAAATTAATAAGTAAACAAGAGTTTGCAATGACAGGTTGTTCAAAGGAAGGTAATTGCTAAACCTCCTTAAGTACCATGGAACCCATTGGTTTTGCAGCTCATGCTGATCCTGGGATTAGCACTAACCCACTAACCCTCCCTCAAACAACTCAAGCCAAAATTTCAAATGCAGTGTGACAAAAGTGTTCTTTCCAGATCACAGTTTTGAAATAATTCAATTATTTGAAATGATTTTTATTAACTCTGATTTGCTTTGAATTTTACAGCTCAGTTGTATCAATATTTAAAAACTATCAAAGAGAGAGATCAGAGAATAAAAGGTGGTAAAAATGAGGAGCACAGAGAGCTATGCAAGCGAAACAGGCGCATCTCAACTGTAAGTTGACAATACAAGTATACATATATAGGTGCTGAACATTTCTCTTTAATTGTACTGATGAATGCAGATGTATGTGTACACAATGAATTGATGCAACTAGGAATGTCTTGGCCAATTTCACAGTAGGGGAAATTATCATATCGCATCATACATTTAGGTGTAACTTTTTTCTACAATGGGAAGTAGGCTTGTATGTCTTGACTTTCCTGACATCATTGTTTACATTTTTGCTCATTATGATACAAGCTAACCCTTCAAAGGCCTTTGCTATGCATACAACTTAATTTCAAAAGTTGAACGAGCGGGTAAATTTCGGAAATCTGTACACTATGCAGCTCTTTGCAAGCAATATTTAAGGAAATATCAACTATCAAAACTGGTGCAAAATGTTAATGAGGCCTTACATTCTTTGTAAAATCCAAGACTGGTACATCTGGTTCAAATTTTCGAAGATTACTACATGTAATGTTGCTAAGTTCTTTCAATATTTAACAATTATTCACCGAAGTAGAGGTGAATAGTGGTGGATATTTACCGAGCCACTTTCACCAACACTGAGGTGAGTTACTGTTTTAGGATACATGTATACCACACAAGCTGAATAACTAGTGGACCAAAACATTACTTTATGTGTGACAATATACCAACAAGCGGAAAAGTTTAAAATCTCATGCGCTGGCTGCTTGGAGGTGAATACAGTGGAACCTCGATTATCTGGACTTGCTTAGCTGGACCCAGTTTTTCCTGAATATTAATTAGCCATATTTAAGATTTGCAACAACTTTTTCCCTTCAAATTAAGTGATGAAACTCCAGTTCAAACTGAATTTGTTTCACTTCAAAACACAAATCTGTTTGCATTTTGAGCTCATGCGCACAATACTACTGCAATGCATTTCATTGAGCACTGATTTGCTCAGGTGTTCTTTGTTTCTAAGTGAAACTTCAAGCTTCACTTGTTCATTCAATCATTCAGTTTTAGTTTTGGGGCATTAATATTCATATTTTGGATTATCGGGACTCTCAATTATCCGGACTATTCAGCTCAGTCCCCACAAGTCCGGATAATCGAGTTTCGACTGTAGTACTTGCTTAAATCACCTCCGAGTTAACCAATCAGAGCACTCGAAAAGCACTATTCACTTGTGTGGTTTATACTAATCAGTGATATTATTTTAACAGCTTGATCAGAGAATAGTAAGGATTTGCTAATAAGGGAAAAAAATGTAAACAATTATCTCCCTATTTCAAGATATTTGACTTGACATCTAAAACGGGCTTAAAGAATTAAGAGACCTCATACTTAAATTAAACAGAGGAAGCAGAAGGGGTTTGTATATCCATTTAATTAATTCTGTGAATCTTTGGCCATCAGAAATTGGAAAGACGCTGCTCTGGTTACGATGCCCTCAAACCATCACTTTCAGCAAAAGAGAGGATGTACTATGAAGAAGTCCTGTTTGTTGATTATATGAGCAGTGAGGAATCAGACTTTGAAGAACAGGAGGATCAAATTACAGGGGAGAGGAGGAGAGCTTTGGTTGGATATCTCACCAATATAAAGGCCAAGTTGGATCGTGCTCACAGGAGCAGTTTAAGGCCACATGCAAGGCAAATGGCAAAGCCAAGGCATGTAGGAGGATATTCTGAAAGGCCAGCACCTGAAGGCCCATCATGGGCTGTAAGGTTGCCACAGAACAACACCTCAGAATGAGCACCATTTTGGTCAAGCTATGTCACACATGACTAGCCTGTTCAGGTGCAAGTTCTGCATGCCGACTTTGAACTCTGCTCTCAAGATTTTGAATTCATGTTCATATTTTGGATATTGAAAACAGGAAACTTTGAAGTTTAGTTTCTTACATGTATGTACATGTATAACGATACAGTATGTGGCAGTCAGAATGACCCATTTGAACACATTACAGCGAGATTTTGAGGAAATACTGTCAGAGTTCCAATCCTGTGTGGATCACCTGTGACATAGCTTGACTGTAAGCACTGCACATCACATTATTAAATCTTAGCTTAACAAAACTAGGTCATTTGTTTTGAGTTTCTAAATTGTAGCCTAGTGGTGTCATTGAGAGGCATTCCAGAGCTTCAAAACTTGTATCTTTCTATCGTGCTTTCTCCCTCCTTTGGGCCGAACTTTTTATTGACTAGTACTGTGGTAACCGTGGTTTGTTAAACAAAGAAGGTTTGTAGGTTTTTGTATGCAGATTATTGCAAAATGTTCAATGCAAACCATAAATTTTGAGATATTATATTTCACTCCCAGTCACACATTGTACACAACAAAAAAAAGGATAGAAAGTAATTATATTTTTGAAATTGATTGGAAAATGTAGCCTAAATGTGGTTAAGAATTGTTACCGGTATATTCCATTCAATGTGCCATTAATCTTAAATTGTTTCAGTTGCAGTTGCTGATGTATCAGCCATCTTTTACTGTTGTTAACTAATTGTGTAAATAATGTTCAAAGGTTTGATGAGAAAGTAGTGTTCTGAAAATAGACTGTTGCTGTTATTTAATAAATTTTGTTTTGTCCCATCAAAGTGAATTCAGACTTCTCTGTTTCAAATGCCCCAAAACAGAATTAAATGTATCCATGTAGCCATCTTTTTAAAGCAATGGCATCTGAGAAACAAGGCTGCATTCTGTCCCATGCTCAAAAAGGCATGCAATAGTACATTTAATCTGTCCCAAGTACCCAAAACGGAATTAATTAATTAATTAAAAATAACATAATGGTTTCAGCTTTGTATTTGACAAACACAAGTTCGTAAAAATGAGGTTGTTCCATGTCCTCAAAGGCATTCAATCGCAGTTAACGGAAACACTTGTTTTAGGTGCATTTAAGAAGAGCCCTCCTTAAGACTTAAAGGTGGCCTAAAACATTGTTTAAGGCAACTTAAATGTGTCTAATAATTGAATTTAATTGAGGCATAAATGGAGTAAACATATATTTCGGTTGACTTAAACATTCCTCTAAGACACTTTTAAGGTAAATTAACTGACACTTAAACATTTATTTAAGGAATCTTTAAACAAACTTAAACTTGTCTTAAGTTGAAGCCTTAAGTTGTTTTAAGGCGAGTTTAAGCGAAAATTAAACTTGAGTTTAAGTCAATTAAACATAAACTTAAATTTACTAAACATTAGTTTAAGACGCGATTAATCTACGTTTTGGATCCCTTAAATGTTCTTTTTCGTCTTGTGAAAGGTATGATGCTACCGCACTACCCAAGTGTCATTATTATGTGAGCACATCACTGCTTTCGTGGCTTAACTAGCTTGCAATCAGTTTGTGTAGCTGTGAGTCTGTGATTGGCCACATAAAATAATTGTTAAGAAAGAAATTCACTGCTAATCGACACGTGCACTTACAGTTGAGCTGGACATTGCAAATAACTTGCAGCATACAGTGTACAATTTTTATTTCTTATTTCACAGAAAGGTATTTTTAGGAAATTTATATTTCACAGCTACTTACACAATTCACGAGAATAAGAAAAACGTAAATTCATCCCAGAAAAGTTCCTGGAACGTCCTCTGGTACATATAGCAAGCAGACCAGGCTGAGATGCCAGCAATCTCTGTTTGATATGCTGCAGAATAATTATGTAAGCCAGCGCAGTCAACTGTAGGCATATACATGTATGCTTGAAGTTTGATGCACTGTGGTGAATTATACTGAGCAGATGGCAGCTAGCAAAGCAATGGGCCATTGGTACTGTTTGGCAGCTCTGTCACTTTGACATTGAGTGGATGGCCATAGTAGATACACTTGCAACTGATGCCATCTCTGTGGTACACAGGGTAACTTTTGTCATTAAAGTTTTCAGAAGATGGTCTCTCAGAGAAAGTAACCAGTCAAAAATCGAGCAATTCTTCCTATAGCTGTAATTAATGTTTTACTCACTTTCAAACTGAGAGTATAACTGACTGATTTTACTATAGTAGCCGGCTATAAAAGCTGGTTTCCAGTTTCTAATGGCAGCCCTGGATACACTAAGCGGATGGCTAAACCAGAGGCAGATACCAGCTTCCTTGTGTAAGGTTAAACTAGGGTGTAAATGGGGTTAATGTATTGTTTACAGTATATCAATGATTTTCATTCATAATTACTCTATAAATGGCAAGACTAATTCATATATTTATACAAATAATAATCAAGGAAGTGATTGACTTAAATATTAAAGAAAGTCTTAACTTTTTAGCATCAGGTTATTAATAACTACAGCTCAGCCAGCACCCAATTTACAACCTGTTAGAGCAGATGGCAGCCTCCAATACATTGCTATGCAGATGCCAGCTTTGTGATATAAGCAAGTGTTAGCTGAAAGTTATAATAGCGCTGAAATTGCTGGGGATTCACAACAATTTCAGAAAAAGACAAGGTAGTTTATCAAAAGACGCTAACATTTATTTATGTTGCAAAATTTCAGCTGTATGATAATTATTAGAACAGTATGCAGATTTTTAATGTACAGATCATTTATATTGTGTCAACTGCAGCCTACATCCTCATGACAAAGTATCGAGCTAATAGACTGATTGAGGAATGCAGCTTTGGTTTACCGTACATCTTTGATTTTGGATGTATAGTTTTTGTAATCAGTCATTAAAATTAAAAAAAAAATGTACAAACAACCAGATGGTAAGTTCAATTTCAGATTGCCTGTACCTTGTTATTTTAATATAAATGTCACGTTCGTAACTACTTCAGAAGAAGCGTGAAACTATATTGTATTTTATAGTTTAGTTTTATTGCATTTTGTCTAAGATAAGATCTTCAAAAATGTTGTGGGGGACTGGGAACCCTAGTTTTTGTTTTGTTTAACAGAGAAAAATGCATTTTTTGTGTGTGCCTAAAAGTGGTACAGTTGAACCTTGAATATCCGGACTTGCCGGGACTGGAGTAATTAGTCCAGATACTTGACAGTCCAGATAATCGAAAATTTGAATATTAATGACACAAAATAAATCAAACTGAATCAATTAAGAAATCGGAATTTAATGCGATAGTGTATTGTATCGTAAAATTTCATGCAAACACTTTGGTTTAAAACATTCACTCTTTGCAAGGAAACCAAACCTGTTTTTAACGCTATTTTCAATGCCTAAATTAAAAATAATTGATAATAGGGATCTTTATTATGCCTTGTTAATATTCATGAAAAATCTGGTACCAAAGGAAATAGTGAGTACAATCAAGAAGTCACTGTAAAAGGCAGTTCTCACAAAATCAAACTTACAAGTCAGATTCAATAACTACTCTTCATCCGAACATTGAATAATAGCACATTATTTTGTATAATTATTTTGCCCACTCAAAAACTCTGCAAGCCTCAATTTGTTTTTTTTTTTATAATAACTAATTTTTTAGCAGTTAATTTCAACTGTTTTTTGGTCATAGATTGAGGTATGTCCAGGATTGCATATTCATGAGTTGCACAAAGTGTCGTTATAATCAGGGGTTTCAATAAAAGCCGGTTACCGGTGGTTTACCGCCACCTACTTTGTCAGAATTTACCTCTTACTGCGGCCTGCTTTAGGTTGCCACCTACTTTAGCTAGCTCAGACAGCTATTTCAAAACTTATTGAAACTCCTGCTTATAATATTGATAGAAGTTTTGATTTAAGTGCACCATTATCACATTCTGTGAAATCTGAAGTGATATGAAAATCTCTCAGTCAAACATGATGTACTTATTACACACTACTTACATTTAACCCTAACAATTAAGTGTCTGGTTGAAAGACCATTTCTGCTTTACTCGACTCTCTCTTTGCTGTGACCAAAATTTAGCTCCCTGTGATCAACAAAAGCCACTAGCGACAGCGCGTCACCCAAGCCCAAAATGCTTAGGGACTGTTTAGGGTTAGGGTTAGGGTTAGAGGGGGTGTTGGTATCTAGTGTTTGCGCCTTATACATTTTTAGCATTTTCGCTGTCACTATTGGCAGATTTCACTTGTTGGAAATCTAAGCATCATCCCTGAGATCAGGTTGACCAAGGTTGACCCTGACTTAGTTTGTTTAAGGCCAAACCACTTTTGATCATTTTACACCACCTGGACAGAAGTTAACAGACCCATGTATCGCGACTGTGAGCCTGTGTCACAGCACTTTTTGTACAGCGGCTTATACCATTATAAAGAGATGACAATGTAATCCGCACGAAAAATCAAGTCCGGGATTTATCGCCATTATTAAGCCTTATTCTACGTTGGAAATTAGTGAGAAATCGTTTTCAAATGTTCGTTGTGATTCCAGTATAGTCAAATCCTCGTAAAGGTGGGAAACCACGGAATTTCATTGGCAAAACAGTTAAAAGCTACATGATTATGATGGCCTGTGCGAAGGTGGGTTCTTTCTATATAGGTCCTGCAGCTTTCCAACAGGTAAACCGATTTTTGTCATTCTTTGTAAAAGTTCTTGAAATACTGGTAACTGGTTGACCATCAAAGCTCCCAGAGGATTAGGATGCTTTGACACTTATACAGAAAAGTAATAACCTTTTTATGTTTTCAATTTTTAGGATGATGGTGGTGCTCTTGTGCCTTAATACAAGTTCACATTGGGCTATCAAGGTCTTTCATTTTCTCTACCAATTACTAAGGTTTCCAAGGACTGATCACATCATTTCATTAGGCTAGTAGCCTACGTGCAGACGTCTTCTGTTTCCTTTATTTCACGGCGAAAACGGGCTTCTGTGATACATCCGTTTTTTTTTTTTTTTATTTTTGCATCGTACATCCTGCAACATGCAATTTGCACCCTGCACCAGAAATATTGAAGGTAATGATTACTTTGAAAAAAAAACTGTTCAGCCGGTTTTTGCGGCTTTAGAAACATTGACAAAACTGTTGTTTTCACTAAACGTGTGATGATATTTGGTCAGGGTTTGAATAAATTATTTTTGCCCCTTGTTCACCTGTGTTGCTTCTACAAACTACTTATGATAAGCTATCTTGCAATTTCTCCGTGTATATTATTAATAATTAATACTTGTGATGTGCAAATTATATTGCAAAGTGCACTCAAAATCATGTGATCACCTACAGGTGTATAATTCGTTGTTCAAATAAGGCCAGTAAGAATAAATAACCTGAATCTTTGTTTCAGGAAATATAATTGTTGTGTATCATGAAACTTCCTTGTGTTTCAGGAAATATTGTTGTGTATCGTGAATCTGTTGTGTTTCAGGAAATATTATTTTGCATCATGAAAATTTGTTGTTTCAGGAAATATTGTTTTGTATCACAAAACGTTATTATGCACCACAAATGTTTTTTTTGTGTTTTCAACCAACTATTAAGTTGTGTTTTGACCCTGTGGGCCACAGTAGAGGCCCTTTGAACTCCATGATCTTCCACCAAACAACTTGAACATTTATTTTGGATTGGCTATCCGCTGGTCCCAAGTACCCATTTATCACATTCTCCAAAGGATACTTATTGGACAGAAGCATCAAAATGGCAGTCAAAGAATTTTGGGATTCCAGCTGTTTGGTCATTTGTAGCCTGCTTGCAGGCAGTAATTCTTCTTTTCAAGGGCTTTTCATGCACCCTTGAAAGGACTTTAAAGAGTAGCACGAACCCTGAAATAATAAGGAGGTTCACACTCACAAAAGACCAGTCTTCTACAAAGTTTGAGGCAGGAATGATTTTTATTTCAAGATTTAAAAGCTCGTTAATAATTCATGAAAGAAATACAAAAGAAATTAATTTTTAATGAGTGCCTTTATATCTGATAACTTGACACAGCTAAATTTTACATCCAATTTTCTAGGCCAAAATAACCCAAAAACTAAATTGTAGTGTAAGAATGGATAGATGTACACTAAAGGGGTTTTTCATCTTAAGCTGTTCAATAAATTTGCAATTCATGTTCCAGCAAGTCCTAAAACACTCGGCTGCGCCTCGTGTTTTAACTCGTTCTTGTCCGCATTTTGTACATGTTTTTCTGTTATTTTCAAGGGTTTGAGGTCAAGTCGATCTGGTTATTCCATATAAGGGGTTACCACAAGATTTCACTGGTCCACAACATCGAAGGCTCTATCTTTCATGTCACACTTGTCAAGCTAGCTGTCATTTATTTGTAAACGATCACTCAGCTACAACTCAGCATGAATTTGATTAATAAGTGTGTTTTTCGAGCCCTCTGTCTGGCATCATAAAGCTGGGTTGGTGGGTAGAGGCAATCCTCCGAAGGAAGACAGAGGTGGGAAGTAATTTCACACCAAGTCAGCTGCGGAAAGGTTTCGATCGAGTCATGGCGATTCATGAAGTGGAGTCTGTCCATCTGCAGCCTCTCCATTATTATCATTAAAAAAAATTTCAAAATTCGTTACTTGTACACACACAAAATAACCAGTTTCCGAATATCATTCTTAAAGTGTCTATATCGTTTTCTATTTTTTTTTTTGTGGTTCTGGTATATATATAAGGAGTAGATAGCTGTTCAAAAAATTTTTTTCGAATTCTGCAGTGGTTTTGCCCTGAAATTGTTGTTCAAATTTCCCGCTTGAGCCAGGCCCATCAAACTTGACCGAGCTAGTAAGGGGCGTGGGTTTATTCCTGATCTGACGTCACAAACTGATTTGTATTTGCATCGCATTAAGTCTTTGTAAACATGCATGCAAAGCGGTTTGTGACATCAGATCAGGAATATACCCATGCCTTTTACTAGCTTGGTCAAGTTTGATGGGCGTGGCTCAAGCTGAAAATTTGAACAAAGATTTCAGGGCAAAAACACGGCGGAATTCGAAAAAACCTTTTTGAACAGCTATCTAATCCTTATGTACATATCAGAACCACCAAAAACCAGGAGACGACATAGACACTTTAAATTGCAGAGTGACTTTAATTTCTTGATTGATCAGCTGAGACAAATATTCAGTCTGCCACACGCTGTTGTACTTGAATCGTAAGTAAAAGGATTTCAGTACAATAAACTGATTGACTATTTTATACACCAATTTTAAATTACATAAAATATACTTTAAAACAGACAATCTGTGTTCAGAATTTGAAATCTTATACAACCTCTTTTATTAATCAATAGGTGTTGGTTTTGAAACGTGATGTTTTTTCGTTTATCTATAATTATCGCTAGTACGTGTTACGATAGTTTTTATTTGCTGAGTAATTAGTTAGGATTAACGCCTTCGTGAGCAAGATGTTAGCGATAGCTTCTCCTAGCCCTTCGCTGTAACGTCCGCATGGGAAATGCGTAATGATTTTCTAGATTGTTTCTACCACGTTTAGTTGGTTATAAAATTAAGGTTTTCAACTCACTAAAGTCAGTTCTAGTGTAGACTTCGTGGTGTTACGTACTATCATCCATTGCGGATTCTTTTCTATCTACACTCGGGCTCGCCTTCAAGCTCATAGCTTTAGTCAAGACTAACGTTGGTGCGTGTGCAAACCAAAGTGAGTATAGTTTTATTTGCTTATAGTTTTCTTGTATCAATTTCGCCTTAAGTATAGTTTTCGCTTAGTCTTTTGGTTATCAATTGCGATATCGCTCAGTTATCCTTTCTGTTTATGTGAGGAGTCTTTTTAGTCTTGTCATCGCTTAGTTACTTTTATTTCATTTATTGCTATTCCTCAGCATGGATGTGCTGATTGATTTGATATTTCTGATTTATCATAGTATCACACTCCTCACGCGAACGCATTGTTAGTTAGTTTTTTCTGGTTTTCTACTGCAATTTCATTTTAGCTACTTTTCAGTATTATCAGTTTTGTTTAGTCTTATATCTTGTAGTTTTATAGATAATTTAGCTAAATAGGTTTCCATTTGATTTGTTGATTTCAGTTCGAACCGGTTAACGATTTAAGCGACTCAATCTGATCTACACATCAACTTAACGCGACCTTTGTCTTATCAATCGACTCCGTCGACTCATCTGTATCGTCGTATCAAGTTGTGTCCTTTGTACTAGGAACATTGAGCCGTGCTTCAATAAATTTATTTACGTTACAATCTACAGTTCTCCTCGAGTTCGTTTTTAAAGCTACGCGCCATGTTAGAGTAATTTACTTGGATTCTCGTCCGACATTCCATCCTTGTAAGTTACAATAGGGAGTTTAAGAAACAACGAAGTCAACAGCAATGAAAACATGCATTATTTCAAAAATATAACTTCTCATTTTTGTAACTCTTTCACAATTATTCCAAATTATTCAAGTTAAATAAATGCTGGCAAAGTGTACAAGGACTAAGTTGCTATGAACAACGTCATAGTAAGGAAATAGAAAACTTGCTGTTGTGCGCTCATGTTCTCGAGAAAACATTAAATGGTCATTTCATGGTCACGTTTTGCTTGGGACAGCAATGAAATGTACCAAAATGTAAAACACACATGCAGAGTGATTGCTTTTGCTCATAAGCCTGTTTTGTGGCATTGTTGTTGCTGTCATCGTCCTCGTTACTTAAGCTCCCTAATGTTCCTATTGTTAGGTAGTTCTGGAATGAATTTCAAGGTTGGGACCAACTCTCAAATTAACAAGTTCATCTTACTCTTCAAGATGTTTTATTTGGAATAAAATTCAAACCATGTCCTTTACTTAACTTACGGAATTACTTTATAACAATTGGGAAACAGTTTCTAATTTTGCCCAGCTGCAGAATAACCCAAATTTGACCCAAACTCCAAAGATTTCAAAGTAAAATAGTTTCTAAAACTATGAAACCGAACAAAAGATCAATAACACCACCAAGTTTTTGAAAAATACTGGGTGCTTTTAAATCTCCAGTTAATTCAGGTTTTCATTACAAGCAGACTTTTGTGTGGTAATTACAACTGTAGGTGCAACTGTGACCCAATGTAATTTTTTTCTTTTTATGTTGTTAGTAGAAGCATTTAATTTAATATTGTAACTATTAAGAGTAACTGTTGTAAGTTGTATTTTTGGTTTTGTAAATTAGGTTGGTACGTTAAGTTATTAATAATAATTGGTATTGTTTACATTGTAAGTCAAGTTAGTATTATAATTAAGTAAATAAAAGTGTGAAAAAAGGACTTAAAAATTTCAATGAGATGTTGGTGACTTTAGTCCCAGAGGAGGAGTGGCCACCACGGTGGCCACCACGGCCACGTCGGCGGTGGTAGCCACCCTGGCAACCATGAGACCAAAACTTAGTGTCAGCTGCTGAGCGGCAGTCCCTTCGGGTGTGCCCCCATCCAGATCAATTGAAGCATTTAACTGAAAAAAAAAAAGAGACATTAATTAAGTCAAAATTTATCATCTTGTGCACATTCTACTGGTTTCAATTTGTCAAACCAGTTTGGTTGTTTCCTTTGTTTCAAATTCTGACAAATTTGATGAAGACAAGATAAAGACAAATTAAAGCTAAGAGGTTGGAATACTGTTTCAGCTAAGGTCAATTCAATCCATGTATCGCAGCTACTGCATTCTAAGGGAAGACAAGATTGAACTTCATTAAAAAGCTAAGACTCGGTCAGGTGACAGCAAGGATTTTGAGAAGGAATATTTCACCTTTAAAAACCCATTAGAGGGAACAATGGAATGTGTTGTGCTCTCTGAACAAGAGTATCTGTTACTATCTTAGGTGATAAATAACCCAGCCATAAAATTCGTGGTAACTAAAAAGATCTACAGGCATTGTACAGATACTTGTATTAAAACATCTAAAATAGAAACACCATTAGTAATAACTCTATTTCATTTCATTGTGTTTCCTACTTGAACACAGTTCTTGTCATTTATATTTGTAAGTTTTAATCATGATTGCAACTTTCATTAATTGGAAGGGACACTATCATGGTCATTTTTTCAGTTTTTTTTTGTCCAGAAAAATGTTGTCCCCTACTCCCTTAAAAACTATAGATTTAGATCTTTTTCAGTCTCTACACCTTTACTTTGGAACCATCTGCCACATTTTGTTTGCTGTTCAGAAGCTATATCAGTTTTTAAATCAAGGCTTAAGAAAATTTTTTTTAGAAAATATTTTTATTAATAGGGTTCTTTTTTTGGCATTTGTAAAGAGCTTAGCCTTACAATAAGCGCTATATAAATATGTATTTATATATTTATTTAATAATAATGACTGAACAATTTTGCTCACTCAACAACTGAAATATCTCTAAAAAATAACAGCAACATTGGGAGCACTCTTTTTTAGCTTAAGTATGTGCTTTAATTTCAAAACCGGGTCATTTACTCTTCTACTGATACATGTAATAATGTAACATGTATAATGTAACTCCCATTAAAAAACAGATGAACATCTATCAGTTTGCAATATTGATATTAGTTTAAAAAGTGCCCATAACCCCAAATATATTTTTTACTGATACTAGTTGTAAACATAGATCAGGAATGTGTTCGAGTATCCATTGCTGCAGTAGTCTGATGTGATAACACTGAAATCAATATTTACAATTTTGTAATATATGAGGTGACAGGGTTATATTTGTGATTGGTTTTGTGCTTCTATGGTAGCTGGTATTTAGGTGTGATTTGGTAATATTTGAGATCTTGCAATGAGAAAACAATATTGAAGTGTAAACAAGGATTAGGTTGTGATTTGCAGCAAATAAATAAAAGCTTCAGACTCAGCCAGCGAGCTCGAAACGAGATGTGCTCAGCATCTCATGTCACAAAAGCACTTACTGGATGCATGTTGACAAAGACTTACATACACTGCAATGCAAATCAGTTTCTGATGTCAAACCAGGACTAGACCCAGGACCCTTTCTATCCTGGTCGTGGGACACAATGGCTATATTATGTAATTTTTTTACAGCCTTTAAAAAGTCAAGATATGGTTGAAAGGGTGCCATACAGTTCAAACAGGACCAAAAAGTATTTTAGCCAAAATATATATTGGGGTTATGGATACTTTAATTGTTTCAACTATCACTTACTTCTTTCTGGTCTGAGTGTCTGCTGATCAGGTGGCAGTCCATCAGCAGCTGGCACTAATGGAAGGGATCCTCCAGGGGGTATACTTGAGGTAGGCCTGGGGCTGGGTATTGTCGAGGTGGCCATACAGCAGCCCCTCCAGCACTGCTGCTTGGTACTAGTTACATGTAGAACGAGCAACAAAGCATGACTAAATGGCAATTATTAAGGTAACACTGTAATTGGTTTTAACATTCCCATCACGATAATTATACAAATATTAATAGTGAACAGTAATTCTACAAGGATGGGTCAGATACGAAATGATGTTCACAACATACTGCTGACAATTGCTCATAGACCAAAACATGCAAATGATATAGTCTTTTGCTTACCAGGGGCCGCATCGGTTGTGCTTCCTGCTAAAAAAGAGGAAATGAAAAGTTCCCAGATAAACAAAATTGTGTAAGAGAGCTAAATTACTCAAGGCAACTGGTTCCCATTTCTTGGTCAGTCAAAGTAGACTGCTACAGCTGTGATTATTTCTACTCCCTTCTACCCTGCAATCAGGTATATTTCTTTATTTTTGAAGGGGAGATGGAAACATAACAATGCCAGATACACTGACTCTAGATGTTGCCTGCAGCCTTGTAGTTGAAATAAGCTAAGGTGCATTCAAACTACTTCTTATATTTGCTACAATACTATGTTTCGTATGCCTCTACTGGATACAGGTCTAATGTTTAAAAACAACTAAAATTAATCAGATCATAAATAATTTTTTAGGTAATGTTCCTCAACCGACAGCAAGAAACAATAAAATAAATAACTGTATCATGCCTTCCTTAAAGCTTGCCCATGGTTATAGAAGATAAACAGTACAGAGGACAAGAGTTTAAATGGCTATTTTGCTCTGACTCATTACTGCGATTGAACAGGTACTGTTAGTAATTCTACAAAGATGGGTCAGATATGAAATGATGTTCACAATTACTGATGACTATACATTATTACTTGAAGGTCAAAACATGCTTAATTTAGCTAGGCTATAGTTTTTTGCTTACCATGAGTCATATCAGTTCCATTGGCAGCTAAAAAAGAGGAAATGAAAAATTTCCTAGCAGTCAGTATTTGGATCATTCTACTTGTAACATAGCTAAATGTCCCAGACAAACAACATTATGTACAAGAACTAAATTACTCAAGGCAACCGGTTGGCGCCCATTTATTCTTGATCATAACTGTTTCCAAGCAGAACTGAGACACCCTTGATTCTTTCTACTCCTCAGCTGTATTTCTTTTTTGAAGGGGAGATGGAAACAACAATACCACATACACTGTACATTGACTGTTTAGTAGTAATCTGTTGCCTGCAGCTGTGTAATTGAAATAAGCTAAGGTGCAATCAAACAACTATTTGCTACAATACTATTAATAAATTAAGTTTGCAAGAATTTCTAGGCTCAGATTTGCACTGCACCTGACAGGCTTGTGCAGAATATAATTTATACAATATATAGCCTACACCTCATCTCCTACTCAGCCATTCTTTGTCTCGTCGCGCAATGCTCCTCCCAACTAACTGCTGCTGAAAACTGAACCATAATTTATTCCTTTCCCTTTGTGTTTGCAGTCTAACGAACAAACCAATCATGCATCACAAAAATTCTGTCAGATGTGTCACAGACTCTGGTCACAAATGGAGCAATTCCTAAAAGATTGTCAATGGTGTTTTACGCTATCATCGCCATCAGCAACTCACAATAAACAAAGGTCTTTGGCAAAAGTTAAATCAATTGTCAACAAATCATTCAATCATTGCCCAATATGGATGTGAGCTGTTTTTCAAACAGCAGCGGATTGTTCATTTGCAATGGATGCTATTGTCATTCACTGTCTGTAAATGATGTGGTTGGGTATTCCTTAATCTAGCTCAGAAATGTTACTTTGCTACAAGCAATTGAAAAAGTTCCAATGAGCTTTGTAAAAAGAAATTCAATGAGAAATTGAGGAAGTCTTCAGTGAAAGAGAACTAATTCCAAGAGCAAAGGAATTGCTACGAGCTGCAGAAATGATACAAAATATTCGCAATGGAGAGGCTCACTGTCCACGAAAATGTGTCTGCAACTGACCGTGCAAAAGCATCTAAATCCCTGAAATTTTGCAAAGGCAAATTGAAGCTAGCGCTTGTATTTCTTCTCCTATTGACTCCTAAAAGCGGGATTAGGGCGCCTATGACTTACGTTCCTGGCTTCCTATCTCCCATTCAAAGACACCCAGCCTACAGTCTCGTGTTGAGTGCATTTCCAAACCAAAATATGACAAGTCCTGAAAAAAGTTTGTCACATGCATTTCATTCACGATTAATGTCAACTCCAAACTCGTCTACATGGGAACAAAGTCAAGTGCAATTACATGTAAAGATCTAATATCCTAGTAAAATGTAAACAAAATGCTAACCGTTTCCTATCACTATCACTCCACTGTAGTCTATTGTTAGCGCACTCTAGACACCAATATAAACTAGGCTGTGATTGGAGGCACACCAAAGTGAGGAATTGGTGCATACACCTTCCAGAAAATGGAAGGCTGAGCCTGATTGGCTAATGGTCGGGAAACGAATGTGGTTCAGTTTTCAGCAGCTGTTAGTGGGGAGGAAAGTTGCGTGACGAGATAAAGAGCAGCTTCACAGACTAGTCTACACCAGAAGATAAACAGGGACCGAGGACAAGCACTGTAGCCTATTTCACTGTGATTGAACATGCAGGTATCATTTAAAAAATTCTACAAGGATGGGTCACATACAAGATGATGTTCACAACTTACTGATGACAACTGCTCATAGATCAAAACATGCTTAATTTAGGCTACAGCCTTTTTGCTTACCGTGAGTCACATCAGTTCCATTGGCAGCTAAAAAGGAGGAAACGAAAAAATTCCTAGCAGTCAGTATTTGGACCATTCTAGATACTTGTAAAATAACTAAATATCCCAGACAAACAAATTATGTACAAGAACTAAACTACTCAAGGCAACTGGTTCCCATTTACATTGTACTGTTGATCATAACTACTGCTTCCAAGTAGATTATGACACCCATGTTTTTTTTTCTACTCCTATGTACCCTGCAAAATCAGGTGTATTATTTTGGAAAGGGAGATGGAAACATACACTCAGTAAAATACTGGATGCATTGCCTGTACCTATTACCTGCAGCCCTGTAGTTGAAACAACTGAGCAGTTGAACTACTTAATTAGTGTAAATCTACTAGCATTCTATCACGAATGCCATTTTCTGATTGGCTATGCTACTCGCTATCTATTCTGTGATAGATAGTAGCAGTTAATTGTCAAGAAAATGGCGGCTGCTTCTTCGCCTTTTCAAAGTTTCTGCAAGGAGGATTTACATGTAGGTAATTTAATTTTGTTTTTGAAAGACTAATAGTACATTTATACTAAAACAATTAGATTATTAATTTTGCTCTTGATCTCTATGCGTGATAGCTGATTCGGGCTTCCCATTCATCAGTTATCATGTGATAGAAATCTCAAGCTCATAATCGAATTGTTAAATATTTGCTATTAGTAAATGTACAAGGATGGGTCAGATACAAAATGATGTTCATGACTTACTGATGACAATTGCTTGTCATGATAGATTAAAACATGCATAGGCTTAAGGTGATTCCTCTCAATTGCATGGCGCATCCTTACTGCGCAAAATTTATGGCGTCATTTAGCTCGCGCTCATGCGCGCGTACACTAGATACATTGCGAATTTGCCTTGACATTGCGCTTTTTCAGGTGAAAATTTCCCTTTGTGGTCGTGTTGTAAAGAAACGAGCACGGTGACCCCCCTTTTTTTAATTGGTGTAATGTACTTTTAATAGGCACACGAATAACATATTTTAAGGAGAAAAAAAGTTTAATAGTAGAAGTTGGATTATTTAATATATATAAATGGGTGAAACTCTGCGTTTGGAGCCAGGAAGGAGTTTGAGATGATGACGAAGTGGTCCAATTTCCTCTCATTATTTGCAAGATCGGGCAATTTGAAATCACAATACTAAAAGAATATAGCCCAGAAAAACAACTAGGCTCTAGTTTTCACTACTATTCATAGTTTTTGCTACATAATAACAGCTTTCTTCAGTTGTTCATGCTTAGAACATTTCTCGCACAACTTTGTAAAAACACTTAGGACAACGAGTATGCAGGGCTAAAACAAGCATGGTGACCCCTTCTTTTTATTGCATTTTTTCAATGTCCTATGCATGACTATCAATTGTGCGAAGTCTGAAAAAAATCTTAATAGTACATCCTTTTCAGGGGAATTACCTTAATAGTCTTTTGCTTACCACAAGTCACATCACAGGGTGCAGAGGAGTTCTGTTCGATCGTACACGACAAAGTCTCACGTTGTTAATTCCAAAATATGTTTGCTTTGTACGATATTATTGTCGAAATGATTGTCTATATCCCCCGATCTTGTCTCCCTCATACGGCTTTCCACCATGTTTACTTGCATATACTGCGTTGAACTGACTGGCCACGGGCTGGTTTGCCGCCGGCCGGTTGGGATTCTTATCATGTTGAGTTTATCTGTAATGTAAAATTGACTCTGAAAAGCCCCGTGGGGACGAGCCAATAAAGTATGTATGTATGTAAGGGCAACGAATAAGGTTTAGAAATCGGAAAGCGAAGCTTTCCAAACGAGGCATGAAGTGCCAAGTAAAAGAAGAGTAAAGGGAGGAAACAAGCGTCACGTGACTAGTTCAATGTGAACCGCAATAACTGGTGATGGAAGTGGGCAGTGACTGGAAACGGGAGAGTAATCTCCCGTTGGGGAAGGATAAAAACATGGCAAGTTTGTCTTTCAAAAGGCCAGCTCCGTTCACGGAAAACCCACCGGAGGCAAAAAAAATCAAAAGCATCCATCAGGGAAACACAAATAGAGCTAGACAGACTAGACAGCCAGCAAATACTAACAACACGTTTATTCTACGAGTTCACAACACATACCCTTCAAACAATAGCTAACTACTAATTACAAAAATTCTCACGCTTCGACAATTCTCAGCAAACCTTTGAGTATCAAAGTCTCCTCCTTTTCTGAAAACGTCCAACGCATATATGGGTCGAATATTCACTTGTCTATGACATGATCTCGAATATAGTGGTCTTCTCTATCACCGAAGCCAGGACACCAAACAGACCGAAGTCACAACTAACTGCATGCTGACGAAGCTGACAAACAAACTGATCAACGGTTTCACTGATTTCCCATGCAATCTGCAGAAATATGTGCCTCTCAAACGGGACGTTTGCCTTTGGAACGAAGTAGTCATCAAGTGTCTCCGAAACCAGTGCTTCTAACGAACCGAGACCTAGAGAAACAGAAACGCTTCCAACACCTCCCGATTTGCTGGTTGAACCACTAGTGTTAGCTCCGCTCATCTCGCCGCCGCTTATAAACCGCCGTTGAAAAGAGAAAAATCTCGACAAATACCTCCACAAAACCACGAGTGAAAAAGAACGATCCTCGTCGCTAACTGTAAAACCCCGAAACACTAATAGAGACCACCAGCGAATGCTTCCAACACATTTATTGTCCGAGGTCACAACACACTCAACGTCATTTCCGTCACCAGTTGTTGCGGTGCACATTGCATGAAAGCGGTGTGATGAGGCCATAAATCTCCTTTGCCAAAAATGTTAGTTTTCTGACCGTTTCAACAGACTTGTTTAATTTGGCTAAAAAGTGAAAATTCCGAACCATATACGAAAAATGAGGCCTTTTCATTGAATTTGGTTTCCTCCCTTTACTCTTCTTATACTGTATAAGCCAACCTTTTGTAACCATACGAGCCTGCAGCATTTTGGTCCACGGTACTAGCAAATAAACATTGCGAAAACTGTACCAGAGAAAGCCATTGGGATATCTAGAAGGATATCAGTGGAAGCAGAAAATGTTCACAAATCAAAAGGATTTCATTTCGACAATCTTTATCATACAAAGTAAACATATTTTGGAATTAACAAGGTGAGACTTTGTCGTGTACGATCGAACAGAACTCCTCTGCACCCTGTGGTCACATCAGTTCCATTGACAATGACTGTACCAGTGTTGCCCTAAGCTGTGTAATTGAAATAGGCTAATAAGGTGCAGTCAAACTACTATTTGGTACAAAACTAATATTATATTAAGTTTGCAAGAATTTCTGGGCTCAGATTTCCAATCCAACTGACAAGCTTCTGTACAATATACTGGTACATTCAATATAGAGCCTGCACTAAAACAGCATGCACCCTTAAGCCATATAAAAAGAATAATACATTTAGAGGCAGGGTGATCAAGATATCAGTCACAAAAAAAACTAAAACTTAACTGTATAAATTTGTTTCATATGCCTCTATTAGAAATCTTGTTCAAAAACAGCAAATACACTACACTACAATTAATACTACATTTGTACATTACTAAAAGAAGCCACTCAGAACTATTACAATAAGAAAAACCCTTTTGCAAGGTGGCAGAAAGTCTGTATATCTTCTGCTTTCATTATGTCAGCAGCAGCTCATTGAAAATCTTTGCTTCAATAAAAAAAAAAAAAAAAAGAAGCATATTTTCCCCCAAATTTGATTTTACTCTTGGTAACAATAACCTACTTCCCTGCATCGTAGAATAGCTATGAATATTAGAAAATCTGATAAAAATCATTGATAAGAATATAAATAAAGGTTTTAAGTATTTTGTTACAAAAACTATAGAACAACTCAGGATTGTGGTAATAGCCAGTGATGAGAGAATCAAATAAAGATTTCAGAATTTCAGATTTGCATGGTGACTCTCTACTGTGTGTGTAAATGAAAGTTAACACTGAGGACAAACCTGACTATAGCTTATACAATGAGTGTTACTAAAAGCAACTCTCATGATAATACCACATTACTGACAGCAAAAACAGCACAATGACCATACCTTTCATGGTGTCCTTGAAGGCACATGACAATATCCTTTGCATTTCCTAAAGGTATCTCCTGTATGAGCTGAGGGAGTCGCTGATGACTTGTGACAGCAGTCATTATCTTGCAATAAAAATCAAGTGATCATAAATTACAATTTGAAATGTATATAAACAAACATGTTATGTACTTTAGGTTGTAAAATTCTTAATTATTTTCACATTAATACTGCGACACCTGTTGTCACCTTATAAATTCACTCTATGCACTTCACACATAAAACCATTGCCCATGAAAAGTCAACTAACCTGGCTTGCAATATTCTGAGTTCCATGGAAATAGTTGCCTATGTCACCATTCCAGTCTTCAAATACAAAAAGAGAACTACACCAGAGGGGACCATGATCCATGACAGATTTCTTTAAGTGAAGCAACATGTGTTGGTTCATCAGAACGTAATGAGAACCTAAAGGAATAAAATGACCAGAGGTAAGTCTTTGTACGAGTATTGGTTTTTCATTACACCAGACACCTCAACCTTGAGTGGATTTTTTTAAAGATCTGTCATTCAAATAAAGACCCTGTGGAGTGTATTCCAGAGGGACTAACTATCAGAAAGATTTCTACAGCCAGTATTTGTGGATTATTTTAATAGAGTTGTATGGGCTTATTTCTAGAATGCATTTGTACATCTGTAAATTAAGTAATTTAAAAATTAAAAGTACAAAATATCATTTTAAGTTTTTAAATTGCACTACATACCATAATATGCATCGAACATCTAAACAGCATGGATTAAGAAATTGCCAGCTGTTTCAAGTTGTTCTGGTAAAATGGACCTTCCTGACAACAGGACAATGCCACCAACTAACAAAGCATAGTGCCGGTAATACTCATCATCCAGGACACATTTCATGCAGGGTAGGGAATAAAAGAACGGCCAGGTTTGGTACTCTGTTGCTGCAAAGTGATCATAAACAGATACTTTAAATAAACATACCCACAAAAACCATCTGATGAAAACCAAAGGACAGTGTCTTGTCATGTGGTTTCATAAAGCTAATGTTTACAATTTCATAACATAAATAAGATTCATTATGTACCTTTAGAAGCCTTAAAACATGTAGGTCCTAAGGGTAGTAGTATGCTTCAAAACATTGCAATGACTGTTGAGTTTACAAGGGTTACTTTTGAAACATTTTCACAAATAAGACAAGTTGAACCAAGTACTCTTCTACTGAAAACCTACATGTATTTCAACTTTAAAGGTGAGGTTTGGATGTGTAATTGATAGCATCATTTCATACACTAAAACTGTTTTGGAAATACATACAAATCCATAACAGCAAAGATATATACACTGTAAATCTATTTAATAATTAACAGCAATTTTATAAAATAGAAAGACAGAGTTTTAAGTTACCTTTCCAAAATTTCAGATGGTGTTCTTTAATATTTCTGGGAACTCTGGTGACTACACTGGGAGGTTTTATCTCTAAAAGGCATTTGTCAACTTTCTCCACACTATTCCCACAATACCATCTTTGCCTGTTGTGTTCTGAGTCAAACCACAAACCAATTGGTTGCTTCACTACCCCAAGGAATACGGATGCTTTGAAGCCAGAGACCTAGAAAGAAAATTTGAAAGATTAAATATTAGTTGGACCCAAACTAAAAATAGAAAAATATATACAAATAAAGATGAATTAATTTTCCAAAGTAACAGAAATATATATTAAATGTCTTGAGTAGTACACAAATAATGCACAAGAGGGGTATATTTTAGTGTAGTAGTCAGTCACTGTTTTCTAAAATCAATGATTCTTCAAATAGCCATTTGAAATATACAGCATTAAAAAAAATACAATGATCACATTTTTCATTATTCAGCCATTCATTGCCAAAAAGAAGGTATGAATATACCAGGGGGCACAGAACTTTGTAAATGCTGATTTTCTTTACCAAATGATACAAATAATTTCATTAAAACTAACCATTAATTTTGGTTTCATGCAGTGTCAACAAATGGCTTAAAGAAGGTGGAAAAGAAAGGATTTTCTTTTCTAAACCACTGGCCACCAAACACTCTAAATTTGTTTTTCCTCCTACAAGTATGAATAAAATACATGTTTATGCAACGAATAAAATGAACGTCAACATTTACACTGTAGCATCTGTCCTCTCTGTGGCATTTTGATGTGAAATCACTCAATTTGAGACAAATATTTAAGGTATTTAACACCTTCAGAAAATAATTGATAGCCTACCCTTTTGTCAATTTACAAAATAATTAAATATTACTGTTTACTGTGGCGAAGTACAGTTGAACCTGTATCATTTAAGCAAGACTGTATTCGGCAGTCACTCTCTATTAAGGGGTCAGTTGTCAAAGTCCCCAAAATTACTTCCATCAAGTACTGTAATTTTGACGTTTAACCAGTCAGAGTCACCTTAAACTAAGTCCCAACAATGGTTACTGCTTAATACAGGTTCAACTGTACTGCAAAGCAGCATTTCTGAGCAAATTGTTCTTGTTGAAACCTGATGTTGTGCTGGTAAATTTTATATGGCATAAACTTTCTTAAAACACTAGGGAGGGATGTCCCATCCTTAATACATCTACAGTGTACAGTGTATATCAGACTCCCTGTAGCAGTTACTTCCTACAAAAAATACCCAGCAGGTAATTCTTCCCCAGCAATGCCATCATAAAGGATGAATAATTTAGCTCATCTACAGAGTGACAGTTACAGTGTAGAGAGGTTATACATCAGCTTTTTTTTTTTTTTTTTTATAAACAGTGCCTCCATTGTTGAACTATTCTTGTTGCACTTACCTTATTGCTGGAAGGAGTTCATTGATAAGGAAGAACAGAGGCCAAACTCCAAACTTTGATGAGCAAAAAATGGCTACACCATCTGTATTGAGTTTAACAGAGATCTTGTCTGGTTCTGACAAGAAGCCACCAGGTACAAAGGCTCTTTGATAAAGACAGCCATGACACATACATCTTCGATGTTATTGTCAGCCCTCTTCACTCATTGAAACCAGTATGTTATGCCACTTACAAACTCAGGATCTGTAAAAATGCAACATGTTACATGCATCATCATTACTTGAACATTACAATAATAGACCAATCCAAGGTTATCGACGCCATTTTGTAAAGGGTGCAAAACCACTGGGGCGAGCGCGCGGCCAAACTAATGGCGGCGATTTAAATATGCATTGACCATGCCAAATGTGTAGGATTTTGAGATAACGACAAGCGATTTCCTAAGTTGTTGGTTGTGAGATCTCACGTAAAAGAATTGAAAGTCCATAGGTGGCCAAAAGACTCAAATTTAGCTGAATTGTGGAGGAAACAAGTCGCGAAAGGACGAAGTGATAACTTCAATCCCGAACCTGGATCGGAGGGCACATTTGTCAGTTCAAATCACTTTCCTGAGGGCAAGAAAACTCGCCACAATCCGAGTTGCGGACTATCCTTCGGTTTTCTTAAGTTTAAGCGACTTTCTCAACAAGCCATCGCCAAAAAAACGCAAAGTTAGTGAACGTTTAGCTGGCGAAGAAAATAAAGACGAAGTAACAACTGCGGAGGGGATTGTGGAGCCGGCTGACAATGAAGAAGATGACCTAGACGATCTAGATCACAGTGATTTACATTTAAGAGTCCCAATGCGATTTGAGCAAATTTCAAGGGAAGCAGATGTGAAAAAATTCACAGGCCTACCTTCAACAAAGTGCTTCAAATGTATTTTTGATCGCCTCCTCCCCAAAGCCCAACATATGCAGTACTGGAGAGGTCCAAAACAGACAGCAAGAGAAGCACCTCAAGATCATTGTGACCCTGGCATAGTTTTGCCAAAATGTGGCCCAGGACCGGGACTAAAGCTAGACTTAGAACAAGAATTCCTTTTGACAATGATAAAGTTGAAATTGGGTCTCATTAACGAAGATCTCGCATTCAGATTTATGGTTTCTTCAACTACTGTCAACAGTGTATTTATTGCATGGATTAAATTGATGTCCAAAGAGCTGTCAATCTTAATCATTTGGCCAAGCAAACGACAAGTAAAAACACTTTGCCAACTTTTTTCAAGAGACTATACCTAATAGTGAGATGCATAATACTTTCCCAAAGCTATGGGGGGAGGGCATCAGATGCCTTTATTGTCAGAGACTGTGGTTTTCTGAACATCATAGAGCCATATGATAAAGTAATGGCAGACACGGGATTCAAGATAAAAGAAGACCTAATGATGTCAATGGTTACATTATGTATCCCACCTAGCTGTGCTGCCTCTATGCAAATGTAACCCTCAGATGTCAGAAAGACATCAAATATTGCAAATGTTAGAATATACACA
This sequence comes from Pachyseris speciosa, assembly GCA_016490735.1. Classification (NCBI taxonomy): domain Eukaryota; kingdom Metazoa; phylum Cnidaria; class Anthozoa; order Scleractinia; family Pachyseridae; genus Pachyseris; species Pachyseris speciosa. The sequence goes on along the minus strand of JAEMWC010000950.1, from coordinate 120,609 downwards.
TGTATGTTGAACAAGCTATTGGAAGAGTAAAAAGGTTTCATATTTTGAAAAATGAACTACCTATAACTCTACTACCTCTTGTGGATGATATCGTTAGAGTATGCTGTGCGTTATGTAACTTACTTCCACCACTTTGTGAGTAAGTTGAAGTAGCTTGTTTCTTTTAACAGAATAAGTACACTTAACCCACCGACAAAATGTAACAGCTGTGTGTAATACTCAGATGCAGAAAAAACAAAATTAAAGTGTATTGTCATGGGTTAAGTGTCTCTACTCTGGAAGACAAAACAAGACTGTTACTTATTCCTGACCCCAATCCTGTGTCTTTAAATAGAACAACTAGCCATTCAGTCACAAAAGAGTGTTTTCATCTTGTTTCATAGGTGACTCTGTTTACATACTAAGTCCGATGATCTGGTTATGTCTTCATGTTTGCTGCACCATGCATGAACAGGTTTGTAACGAATGGTACAAATGTGTTCTTGACCAACAGGGATACTCTGAGATGAACATATACTGCATAACACAACAGGGTCAGCCAGTACATGAAAGATGTCACTTTTGACACTTTTTTCTCAATTTAATACTTTTTTTTTTTGAAATTTTGAATCGATTTAAGTGTCACGCATCTACTAAGATGAACAATTCCTTTATTTTTGTTCATCCTGAACATTTGTCATGAAAATGACTAAGTTTGTACAGCATTATCCACAGTTGTAGTTACATTGTCTATGAAATCCATTTCAATGTCACAAGAAGTACAAGTGGTGGGCACGTTATCAAAATCACTATCACTGTCGGAGTCACTGTCTGCAACATCAACCTGACAACTATAACACGTCCGTGATTCCGCAACATCCTATGAGAGATTGGCACATGGCAAGTGCCACCATGTGCTATAGCTATCACAACAAATGCTGTTCTCAGCTGACATGTCAGTGATTTCTGGTTCCTCCAGTATAACTTTGTCACACTTTGGACACTGGTAGATATCCCTGTACCCCAACTAAACTGGTAAGATATATGTTTTGTAGAATAAAGTGATGTTGTTTAGCACCACATTAAAATATTCTCTGTTAAACTCCACTCTTTCATACAATGGCTTGTGTCCCTTTGTCCAGACAATAAAGTATCCATGATTTGTTCCAGTCATCCACATTTGAGCCTACATTTGAGTGTAGTACTTGTGAGTGTGCTTTAATCTAGGGCTCCCACCTACTTCCTCCAAAAAATCGACGCAGTTGTATGTAGCTTTCAGATTGATATTTTCTTCTTTGACTGAGAAAGGGCATTTCACTTCAAGTATAGCTGGACTGCAACAGTCTCAAACCATCTGGTGAGGCAGCAAGGAAATCATAATCATGTTTTATAAACAGACCACATTGTTTAAACCCATTCATCCCATTTGCATGTGGCATCCAAACATACAAATGGATGAATGGGTTTAAACAATGCGGTCTGTTTATAAAACATGATTATGCTTTCCTTGCTGCAGTCTTCTTTCCAAATAGAATTGGGGTCGGTGTTTATCCGATGTTTTTTTAATCTCTGTTGGTACTCTTCTTTCAATTTCCTGTCAATTTCTTCTTGAGAAAACTTCTTAGGTGCTTTAAGCTCGCAGGCACCGAATGCTCTCGCCACAAGTTCGGCTTTTTTGTCCTGTCTGTTTCAATCCTCGAAGTGCTAAAAAAATCTTTCAGCGAAGTCAGAGTCCAGTTCAAAAAGTCTTGATATTCAAGCTTTTCTTCTGCTTGTCTCGGCATCGGCCAAAACGTAGAAAAAACTCAAGTATGACAAGTAATACCTTTTGAATAATATAAAAAAAGTCTCAACGTTCAAAAATCAATAAAACAAGGGAAAATAGCAAACACAGAACAGCAAGCGACGATCTTTAGCTTCTTTTCACGGTGCAGAGTATGCTTGGCCGCGCGCTCGCCCCAGTGGTTTTGCACCCTTTGGAAGATGGCGTCGATAACCTTGGATCGGTCTATTCTAACTCTTCATCCAGCACAAAGGTTAATTTCACCTGACGCTTGTGACTTTTTGCATGTCTAACCTAAACAAGTGTATTGTTCTACCATAAATGTTGAAATAAATCCATTTTACATGTACACAGCAATCTGCTAAGATACTGATCTAAGGCTTAACTCAAAATACTTCTTGATCCTAGTATACCCTAACAGCACATTAGACCAATTTAACTATGACAACTTTAAGTAGTAAATGGTCACAGAATGTACAACACTCTTGTAGACAACTTTATTTACAAGCATGAGCAAAACAGCTGCAAAATCATTTCTCATTAGCATCACTATGTTTTGACCATCAATATTACAAGAATGAACGTCTAACGAATACTCTAACTAGCTGGTTTTCCTACTTGACTTATTGACCATTCCTTGTAGATGTCAAGGAAAAATTAAATACGCCTACCTTCGAAAAACGTTTGCAGTCGCTTAACAATCGGAACTTCAATGTAAAATCCATGAATTTCAGCAAGATTTTTTTCCACAAATCTGACAAGTTCCCTTTACTTCCGTTTTCCCACCACTATTCCAAGTTCCTTTGCCAAAATATGCCTTGCAATAAGAACAGAAGAAGTGCTTCATAATGTTTCCCTTTGCTTGGGTCACAAATTCGAAAAGTTTTTTCACTTCTGATTCGCAGTTGTTGGGTCTGTGGCAGTGAGCTTCAATTCACTGCTAGCAGATCATGAAGGTCTCGTCATTAACTCGCACTCTCGCATAGTTTGTTGCCTGATTCCTGATTCCTTGTGGTCTGTGGCCAGAGCTTCTCGTTCGTTGATGCAGTGCTGTCCATCGTTGTCACTACATGCAGGTAATGTGGTAGCTGTAACATTTAATTCATAACTGCGGTCATTACAAACTATGACTGACTCGTTCTCGTCGCAAGATAGTACACCATCTTCGATTTGAAAATCGGATTTTCAAATCGAAGATGGTGTACTATCTTATAGCTGTTCAGAGAAACATTGGGTGCTCGATCGTTACTACGGAGGTGTCGTTTAATTCTTTTCTGTCTTCTTGCTGCTGGGAATTCATACGGGTTCGAATGCCGCAAGAATAGTTTGTAGCGAACTCTCTTTTTTCTTTTTTTCCTCTCCGCCATCTTGTTTGTGGTGCACCCGAGGATCATCGTGAAGGCATGGGCACGAGATTGGTGCGCGCGCATCTAAGTTGCATCACGTGGTCAGTTGGACCTATCAAAAGGTGAAGAAGACGAGAAGGCGTCATTTTCAAAACTGTGTGGATTTTCACGGTATTCACACGTGCTTTAGGGGTCGTTTACCTGAGAGGTAGGAAGATCCTAGCACTAGGAAGATCCTAGAGGGCGAACCAACTTTTGGTTTGGTTTACATGCAGAAATTGCGACGCAATTGTCTTCCTTTAGCCGCTGATCGCCCGGCCGCCGCCATGTTTGTTGAGATTGTTGTTTTTGTCCCTGCTACTAGGATCTTCCTAGCGAAAGCAGTTTACATGTTGCTAGGATCTTCCTACCTCTCAGGTAGGATGATCCTAGGATTAGGAAGATCCTTGCGCTAGGGCCAACTACAACCCTTTGCATGTTTACAAACTGAATACAGAAAACATATGGCGCTAGGATGATCCCCCTTCTAGGATCTTCCTAGTGCAAGGATGTTCCTCCCTCCATGTAAAGGAGGCCTTAGTCACTTTCAGAGAAATTTTTCGTGCTGTTTAACTGCTTTCAAGCTTTTCAACGTCAAGTGATATTTTACTTCACATTACAAATGATGGCTGGACGCGCATCACGAAAGAGGAATGTCCCAGCTCGTCTCAGGGAAGGTAAGCCCAGTGGGTAACCCGTCGTTTCGCAAACGGTCAGTTCGCAAACGTCTGGGGTCGATTCGCAAACGTCTTTGGTTGGTTCGCAAACGTCTGAAAAGTCAGTTCGCCAACGTCCGATAGTCAGTTCGCAAATGTCTAAAGATCAGTTTTATGGTGCCAACGATGACTTAAGTTTAATCAGAATGTGATAGTGTTTAGCCTCCGGAAAATTTAAATCAAAGATCTAAATTGTTATCGATCCAGGTAAGGAACATTTATTTCGGACTTAATACAAAACATATTATTTACTAGATTTGTTCATTAAGCAATGACTTTCATAGATATGGGGGTTTTCCGAATCCACCATTTATGTGATTTCAAAACTGGGTAATTCGAGATAACAGAACATCGTATCGCGAGTATTTTCAAAACAATGGTATATCTGCATATCCCACGAGTTTAAACGCACGTTCTCTGTTATGTGACACTTATCGCGCTAAATAAACACCCGGCGTAGTCAATCGAACGAAACCGAACAATACAATACAATACAATATTCTTTATTTAACGAAGGTGACGTAATTAACCCAATGAGTTATCTAACTTACGTCCTTCACAACGGTACAAAATACACATAAAACAATACCTAATGAGCAATATACGAGTTACTACAAGAGAAACTAAAACGAGTCAAAGGTATGGTTTAACATAGATATAAGGTGATATACGACTAATTACCTTCGAATAGAGTTGCAATAAAGAGAAAAACGACACTCATGACACATTAATTGTTCAAGATGAAGAACATTACTAGCAAACTTAATGAATAATATAAGGAGTTTATGCTTAAAATTATTTCATCTAGATGAAAGAGTAATAGGAGAAGGAGATGCACACGCTATTTGCTTAAGATCAGTGTCAAGGCAATTGAAAAGGGTGGCAGCAGAGTAAGCAAATGTGCGCTTTCCAGAATTAGACCGCGGGTAGGGAACTTGAGGATTAAAAGCGCAAGCTCATGTGTGCAAACCAGCTGAACGAACCGAAGACAAGAAATTGAATTTACGTACGTTTAAGACAAAGAGGAGCATTAGGATTATTAAGGATAGTGAATAAGGGTACAAGTTTTCTTAGTTTTATAAGGTCGAAAATAGGAAGCCATTTGAGTTGGGAAAATAAGCTTACAGATGGTTGGTTGAAGTCGGCAAAAAAACAAAAACCAATCAAACCCAATCGTACCCAATCGTTCGATTGGAGTTCGATTGGTTCGGCAATCGAACATAATGGAACTGGAGCTTTTTTGTGAGTTCTATTAAGTTCGATTACCGAACCCAATCGAATTCAATCGACGCGATTGGTTCGATTTTTTTCGGTAGAAAAACAAAATGGTATACAAATTGATAAGCATTAACTCTTAGTAGAATTGGAAGGATGAGTTTTAACTAGAGGATCAAGTGTGAGAGATATTAACACATTTCAATGAACTAAAATCTTTATTGTTTAGCTGAACGGCTCAGTACAACATGTAAACTGTCTTTAGATCGCTCGGGATAACACCGAACGGGGATATTTTTAAAAGGTTTATACCGTCGTCGCTAAATCTTCGCTTAGATAACTAGAAAACGACCACTGCTACTGAATCTGGACGCACGTAACAGTGTACAGTGTGTACAAAATAGTTACTATTAGCGCTAAAAGTGTCCCATTACCTCAAAGTAGATTTCTATTATACTCGTGTTTGAAATAGAAGCCAATAAATAACTTATTTGACCGCAACGCTTTGTTTCAGACCGGATGAAACTGGTTCGTGTTTCTGATTGTTGACGTGTTCGATTATGTTCGATTGAGTTCTATTGGTTCTGTGATGGAATATACCCTAACAAAGACTCCTGCCCCGCGAAGAACAGAAAATGCAGCACATGTAGCAAACTTAACCATTTTGCCAGCGTTTGCAGAACAAACCCACCCGAGTATGTGCAAAGTCACGATTGACGGAAAGCAAGTGGAAGTGATGGTCGACTCCGGAGCATCAGTTGATCTTATCGATGAGAACACCTTCCAGGCATTATACAAGAACAAGGAAAAAGGTCCAGAAAACACCAAGCGCAGAACTTTTTCCTTTGGATTACCGACACCGTTACCTCTTCTGGGAACCATCCAGGCAGAAATATCCGCGAACGCCAACAGCATCCAAACAAACTTGTACATCGTCAAAGATGCTTCAGGAAACCTTGGTTTCAACACTGCTAAACAGCTAAGTGTGCTTAAGATCATCAACCGAGTCAAAACTAACAAAACTAGTTCTCAGTCCCTCGCGAACGGAGAATACGAGAGTCTGTTTGGAGGAATTGGCAAAGTAAAAGTTTATTAAGAAAAAGTTTATTAAGAAAAATTGAGAAAATACAAAATAGGATGTACCACTGCTCGCAGTTAGCTATAGCTATTCGAAGCGAGCAGTGGCTTGACACTAAGTAGAATAATTACAATAACAATACAACAATGAAAATACTGACTAGAATTAATTATTATCGTACAATACATTAAAATAAGCTGAATACTTAATACAAAGTGAATAATTACAATACAATTACAATACTAATACATTACAATACATTAAAATAAGCTGAATACTAAATACAAAGTGAATAATTACAATTACAATACAATTACAATACTAAGTAAAATTAATTATTATCGTACAATACATTAAGATAAGGTGAATACTGAATACTGACTAGTATTAATAACATTTGGGAAAAACAAAGATTCTCAGGAGAAAAAAAAGGCAGATTACATGAGAAGCTGGAAGGATAATGTAGATAGAAAGCTAATAGAATGAACTGAGTTTAGTTTTCAAGACATATTCAAATCCAATAGATCAATATACTCATTCGCCTCCGAGAGTTTCTGAAGGAGCATATTGTGAATGTTGTGTTTAAATTTCACTTTAGGCATTTGACGATTTCATTAGATAGGTTATTCCAGACTCTAACACCGTTTCTTGAAAAACACATGTTTTGCTTGTCTTATCTAGAGTATTCGAGAAAGAAGTTGCCTCTTGTTGATGATCTTGTGTTATGTGAATGAATATTATGTTGGTAATTAAATAAATTACTTATTTGAGGTGGCGATGTGTTATTTGAGACGTCATACATTAAGACGGCAACTGACTTGAAGTAAAGAAGATCTAGGGGTAGTAGACTGGATGAAATGAAGAAGGGTACTGCGTGAGCTCTATAATCACCAAAAAACATGAGGCGAAGGGCACGTTTCTGAAGACTTAGGATTTTGTTTCTGTGGATTTTGTCTGCTCGGCCCAACGCTGTTATACCATATAACAAATAGGGTTGAATCAGCGATCTGTATATATGTTGTAAAGAATTTAGTGGTACGAAATGTCTTAGCCTAGCAATAATGCCAATCGATGTCCTTATTTTAGAGGCTATATGTAAAATATGATGTTTCCAAGAGAGGCTCTCATCAATAAGCACGCCTAAATATTTAACATAACTTTTACGTTCCAAAGATGTGTAAATTAACTTCGTATTTGACATTTTTTTGTCTTGGTCGAAAAATAACGTAATTAGATTTTTTAATGTTTAGAGACAATTTTCTATTAGCCAGTCGTAAAGCTTACAGAGCCCATCGTTTACCGTAGATTCCAGGGATTTTAGGTTTTTATCTGCATATAAAAGATTCCTATCGTCTGCGAATAGGTAAAACTTCATTCGGTTACAACTGTTACAAATATCATTTATATAAACAAGAAAGAGCAGAGGACTGATCCTTGGGGAACTCCAGATAATACTGTCGCTTTCTTAGATATATTTGAGGGGCCAAATTCAGTTATTTGCTTGCGACTAGTAAGGTAGGAAGTAAACCAATCATTCACAATCCCACGTATACCATAATGTTCAAGTTTCTTTAAAAGTATTGAGTGGTCGACTGTGTCAAAAGCTTTTTGTAAATCAATAAATATTCCGCAGATGTACAGCTTCCTATCCATATTAGTTTGAATCTGATTGGTGATTTCCAAAATAGCATGTTCAGTGGACCGCTTTTCACGAAATCCATACTGTGAATCATAGAGAATACTGAACTTCTCAAGAAATGATTTCAAGCGAATGTACATCATTTTTTCAAAGATTGGGTTGAAGACTGAAAGTAGTGATATGGGTCTGTAATTGGATGGGTCAGATTCGTCATTGGCTTTGTGGATTGGGATTACTTTAGCAAGCTTTAATTTAGTGGGATATATTCCATGTTCAACCGACTTGTTGATTAGTACAGATAGGGGGTGGCTAAGAATATGTCTTGCTGATCGCAAGACGCGAGTGGAGAAAGAATACAATCCATGAGCCTTGTTAAATGGCGTGTTCATAATTTCGGACTCAATTTCAGTTTGTGTTACTGGATTGAAAAAGAAAGAATCAGCATTACGTGATTTTGGAAGATAATCAAAAAATTCCTTCTGCGGGTTTGGCATTTTGGAAGCTAGGTTATGACCAATTGAGGAAAAATACTCATTCATAATGTCCGGAAGGTCTGAGGAGTTGTATGAGATTTGATCAGATCCCAGGCGTTTAAGTGAGGTGATATGTTTGATAGCTTTACGTTTGCGACCTAAAAGATTCTTTATACCTTCTCAAGTCTTTTTAATGTTACTTAGGTTATCTTCGAAATAGTTGTGGCAAAAATTCCTTTTACTTATTCGTGTGAGCATCAGTATTTTGTTACGATAAATTTTGTAGGTTTTACTGTCACCAGAATAATAGAGTGAATTCTTGATCTTAATTGATCTTCTGATGCCTTTTGTTATCCAGGGTTTTTGTTGTTTTCTTAGACTTAGGGAAAGTAATCAAGCTTCACATAGACCCTTACGTCAAACCCAAGCAACAACCACGCCGCCGAGTCACCTTCCATGTCAGAAAAGATGTCGAGATGGAGTTGAAGCGATTAGAAGAACTAGACATCATCGAGCCAGTGACAGGTCCCACCCCCTGGGTAAGCCCCATCGTCGTAGTCCCCAAGAGCTCTGGCCAAGTAATAATATGCGTGGATATGAGAGAGGCGAACAAGGTTGTGAAGCGAGAAAAGCACTTGATGCCGACGATCGACGATTTAGTTGCAGACCTCAACGGAGCGACGGTATTCACCAAGTTAGACCTCTCCTCTGGATACCACCAACTCGAGCTGGCACCAGCGAGCCGTCACATCACCACATTCAGCACACACGTAGGTCTTCGGCGATACAAGCATTTGATGTTTGGAATCAACGCAGCATCCGAGATCTTCCAGAACGCAATCGAGGAAATACTTATAGGCCTCCTAGGATGCAAGAACATATCTGACGATATTATCGTCTTCGCGAAAACTCAAACGGAGCATGACGAGAATCTCCGCGGAGTACTGGAACGGCTCCAGCAACATGACGTGCGCCTGAACAAGGACAAATGCAGCTTCTCAATGAGTGAGAACAAGTTCTATGGACACATCTTCGGCAAGAAAGGAGTCAAGGCAGACCCAGACAAGATCAAGGCGATCACTAACATGAGCGAACCAGAGAATGTCAGTGAGGTGAAGTCACTACTAGGGATGGCTCAGTACGTCTCCTGTTACATCCCAGATTACGCCACGATAACCGCCCCGCTGCGACTGTTAACCAAAAGGGAGACGCCATGGCAATGGGCTGACGAGCAGCAACAAGCATTCGACAAACTCAAAGACACCCTGACTGAGAATCATGTAATGTCGTGCTTCAACCTGAGATTCAAGACTGAAGTGATAATCGACGAAAGCCCCGTCGGACTTGGATGTCTGCTGGTACAAGACGGTAAAGTTATCAGCTATGTGAGCCGAGCACTCAGCAACGTTGAGCACAGATATTCTCAGACCGAGAGGGAAATGCTGGGAGTAGTCTGGGCTGTTGAAAATTTTCATCTTTACCTGTACGGCTCGAGGTTCACGATCGCTACGGATCACAAGCCACTCCTTGGGATCTTCAACAGTCACAAGCCAACATCAGCCTGCATCGGCAGATGGAAGCTGAGGCTGATGCCCTACGACAGTGAACTTATCTACCGACCCGGAAAAGACGCCGAGAACTCGGCCGACTTCATGAGTCGTCACCCGAGTGCCACTGAATGCGAAGAGCGTAACATTGCAGAGGACTATGTTTATTATGTATGCAGCCGAGCCGTACCAAAAGCGATGACACTGCAAGAAATCAAGCCAGAGACGGAGAAGGACTCCTCACTCCAGGCGTTTATCGAGGCCATAGAAACCGATCAGTGGACAGACCCCAAAGTACAAGACTACAGGAAAGTGAAGGACGAGCTTCTGGTCCACAAGGGAACGATACTGAGGGGAAACAGGATCGTGGTCCCTGACACACTGAAGGATAGAGCTGTAGATCTAGCACATGTTGGACGTCAGGGAATTGTAAAGACAAAGTGCCTTATCAGAGAGAAGGTCTGGTTTCCCGGTGTAGACAAGATGTTGAAGGAGTAAGATTACAGCTGTCTACCATGCCAAGCAGCAACTACGGCCAAAGCACAGCGACTCGAACCTCTACAGATGACACCACTACCAAGCGCTCCATGGAAAGAACTGGCGATGGACTTCCTAGGACCACTCTCTTCTGGAGACTATCTCATGGTTGTCATTGACGAATACAGCCGTTTTCCAGAAGTGGAAATTGTCACATCCACTTCAGCCAGATCCACCATTCCAAAGCTCGATGCAATTTTCGCAAGGCAAGGGATTCTTGATGTGTTGAAGAGCGACAATGGATCTCCATTCAACGGCTTGGATTTCAAGAACTTTGCTGAGCATTTAGGCTTCCAAAACCGCAAGATTACACCTCTTTGGCCAAGGGCAAATGGCAATGCAGAACGTTTCATGCCAACACTAGAGAAATGCGTGAGAACCGCCACTATCGAGCACAAGAACTGGAAACAAGGGCTCAACAAATTTCTACGGCAGTATCGGGCGACACCTCACTCGACTACTGGTATCTCACCATGCGAAGCACTAAACCAGAGGAAGCTATAGACTACTCTACCAGAAGTGGCATCACCAGCACCAGCTTGCCAACAAACCATTCTTGAGACACAGAGGAACCCGGCAGAGAGAGACGCAGAACAAAAGAAGAAAATGAAGACGTATGCAGACCAAACGTTAGGTGTAAGAGAGAGCAAGATCAAGCTGGGAGATACAGTTTTAATCAAGCAACCCTAGACTAACAAGCTGAGTACCCGTTCAGTCCAGTACCTCTTGTAGTTGAAGAGAAAAAGGGATCCATGGTTACTGCAAGCGACAGCCACAAGACCGTGACGCGAAACTCATCGATGTTCAAAGTCGTCCCCAGTCACATCAAGCATGCTAGAAAACCTAACGAAGAGGTATAAGAAGATGTATCATCAAACCCCGAACCACAGGAAGTTGCGGCATTGGACAGAGTTCCTAGGTCCCCAAGTCCTTTTGCAGGCCTGCGACGGTCACAAAGGCAGAGAAAGCCTCCTGCAAGACTTGCCGAATACGTTGTACTCGTCCACGAGAACTAGACACTGATAGTATGCAATGAACTTGTGACTCTGTGACATTGTTCTAGTTTTTGTCATTTAACTGTAACTGATAGTTCATCATCAAGAAGGGGAGAGATGTTGTATTTACAGACCTGTCAATCATTTAGGTAAATGACCCACGCGGTCTACGAGAGACAGCGCTCTTTTTGTATCTTGCCATCATGCCCGTTCAGTAAATACAGTTGCGTTCAAAGAAGGACTTTTCGAGTGTTTATTGAAGCGTAAACACCACAATAACTTGCCCGTTAGCTTAAAAATGTCGAATCTGTTGATCAATCTGAAGAAGGTATCCAACATATCGGATTCCCACACGGCAATACATACATACATACATACATACATACATACATACATACATACATACATACATACATACATGCATACATGAACTTTATTTAACCTCGAATTTCAGAGTAGCCTGAAAGGAGAAGAGAAGAGAACTTAGAAGAGAAAATATATTTACATACCTAAAATTCTATATACACACATAAAATAAATGTATTACATACATAAAAATCTTGCAATCATGTAAGGCAGTTGTAAATAGTCTTTGTTTTTAACTTGTAAAGACTCAACTGATGATATTCCGTTTTTAAATAAAGTCTCGATCATGTGCTAAAAGCATCACATGATGGTTCGGTTGCTAAGAAACCGCTGCGCGTACTCAACACAGACCGTTTTGACCCCTGGCAGAGGTCTCTTTTCTCCCGCACGCTGAATACAACGAAGAGAGGCCTGTACTAGCAGGGAACATAATCATATTTTGGTGACACACTCGGTGAGTGTGGCCTTGGTATCCACTGTTCCTGGTGACCAATCAGGTCAATAGCAGGGGCGGATCCAAGATTTTTCTTAGGAGGGGGACACCCTTCTTCTTTTTTATTTTTTCTTCCTTTTTTTTTTCAGAATACTGGTTAGATTAAAAAGCCGCAGGTCATCTCAGGAGGGGGATGGGGGATGCGCACTCCCTGCATCCCCCTAGATCCGCCCATGGGGCCCGTTTCTAGAAGCTCTTTCAGATGCGGAAGTTCCAAAAATTTGAAAATCATACAGTTACGTTATCAGCTAAGAAACAAAACGCGAACAACCGGCCGCCATTTTGTTGACAAGCGCTACTCACTATCTATCACAGGATAGACAACGAGTAGTGTAGCCAATCAGAGAACGGCATTCGTGATAGAACGCAACAAGATTTATACTAATGAATATTGTTTTGGTCTAAAAATAAACCACCGCACTTTGGAGAAAATCGGCTTGAAAATTGCTAAAATTGTTCTTATATCCGATAGCCATAAAGTCGTATTTGGGACCGCTCCAAACTAATTTATTCCACAGCCAAAATAATGTAGATTACAGCTTGAGCTTTTTGTAGCCCCCCCCCCCCCCAAAAAAAAAAAAAAAATTGTATAATTCGCACGAGTGAATAATTTTGTGAAGTAAGTAACAGTCGTGGATTTCTCTTCACACCTGGCCGAAACAGCACCAAAATTCGAAACAATTACTACTGACTGATAGATAGAGAAAAAGTGCTGAAACTTTGGAGGAAATAGTCAATCCTTGGACCTTGCCTAGTAAATGACCCTTATATAGCTCCTACTGGTGTTGTAGAATTCATTCGAATCGCATGATGCCTTCCGCATTGGAACGTCAACCAATGTTACCACAAACAGTATGTTTTTCGTGGCTCGCCTGGTGATCTGCCTCTCTTACTTTTATATTAAGAAATCAATATATTACATTAGAAAAATATGACAAAGGAGCTTTCTGATTGAGAAATTCTATCAGGTCCGCGCAGGAAGTTTGCAACTGAGAGGGCTCACTTCGCTTCACTTTTTTTAGCATTACTACTTCATTACTAGTTCAGTAGGTACATATTTATTAAAAAAAAACAGTCTTTCTATTAAATTTCCCTGGGCGTTCTGCTTCATACTTGAGAAAGGTTTTTCTTAATCCCGATAATTCTGGAATATGCTTTTTACTCCATTTTGTGATACCTCTAAGATTCTTTTTGCGAAAATTATTTTGCACATGTTCCAGGTAAAAGATGTTCAAGTGTTAATTTGTACAACATGCACATATATTTGTTGTTTTGGTAGCTCTTAGAAGGCCTTGCAATTCAAGTCGGTGCTCTAGAAAAGGAAGTCCAGGTAAGCGAAAGATGAAAAGTAACACTCACGGATGCATGGAGGTTATGAAGAACATTTTTTAGACCGAAATCGTCATGAAGTTGGCAAAAGTCACTACAACTCCGGTATTCTTTTGAAGAAATACTATTTTAAATCAACATCGTAATGTTAATTTGGTGTTCTTTCATAACCAGTTCGTCAGGCTTTAAGGTTCATGAATGATAAATGCTCTTCAATGTATCACCAGCCTTACATATTTAATTTTTCACTCTTCTAGCTTGCCTTTTTCTCCGATGCCGCAAAAAGACTCAAATGACCAGCAGGGGATTGATTGCAGTTGCATACCGTAAAAGCTCTATTAAGCTCCCCACCCCCTCCCTCTATTAACCCCTCTCTCTAATAAGCCCTCCGTTTGGAAGTAGTAGTTTTCTGTAATAAGCCCCCGCTCTAATAAGCCTCCCCTTTTGAGTTATGAGATTTTGTAATTAGTTCCTCCTATTCCCTCTCACGAATCCACTTCATGCGGCCCAGTTAGTTTGCTCTAAAACAAATATACACTCAAAAACATAATACTGTTCACTGCTCTTTATAAGATTTGCACAAAAACTATTTGAAGACGAAAACGGTGTATTAAAGATTTGAAACAAACCCCTTCTCTAAAAAGCCCCCCATTAATGGGACCTGAAATTAAACACCCCTGGGGGAAGGTTAATATAGCTTTTACGGTAATTGTAAACCTGTCGGAGAGTGAATCCCCCTTTCAACCGTCAAACAAGGAAAGCGACACTTGTGACGTCTTTCCAACTAAAAGACCGTGCCCCATGTTGTCAGAGCGCATATGTCTGACAGATCTCGGTATTGCCAGGAGCCCATCACTAGGAGCGTACAACTGCCCTATATTCCTATCACGGCGTTTTAACTGACCAATTTATTTTTAGAATGAATTTCCCGCCTGGTATAGCTCGCCTCGCTTTGGAAAAGACTGGAATTGAGAACGCCGCGTGAGGGATTTTTTCTTCGCGATAGCCTCCCCTCCAAGCAATCCCATAATCGTTTGCACGGCCCCTCTGCCCCTCCAGTCTATTGCCAGAGGATCTCAGGTTCTTTGAAGAAGCTCCCTAATGGGAAGATTTCTCTGCAGGAAACGCAGATCTTAGGAGGGGTTATTAGAATCTAAAACTAAAAGTTCGGAGTAACCACACAATTTTTGAAGTTCAATTCGAAAAAACAAATGCAACAATGGCCACTAAATTCCTTTTAGAGTGCAATAGCCCTCTCTAAGATCTGCTTTTTCCCGCATAATACACAGCTTCTCAATAACGCCTTTGTGCATGTTTTCAGAACTACGTGAAATATACAAGTGTACGACAGTTTCGCTTTGTTTCTTTATAGGATCTTACCAACCAAGTGAATGCTGGAAGAGTTGAGTGTTACGACACCAGTACTCCTTTTGACGAGCGATCCGACGTACCCATCATGTTCTTGGACAGGGAGAATGTTAACTGCCCACACCCCTATGTTTTGGCCCAATTCCTACTGCAGAGGGAAGGAGACTTCAACTCGGCCAAAGTTCGCTACGCTCACCGATGCTGCAAGTTTCTTCTTTAAATTAGTCGTCAGTTAGACGTATAATCAATCATTTAGCAATATATTCTAGTCCTGGAACTTGTCTCTCTAATCGTTATTAGCATTGTGAAATTTGTTCAAGACCAAAACTCAAACACCTGGATGGAGTTTATGTCGGACAAAACGTAGTCCACAAAAATAATAAGAGGGAAAATAAGTATAAAAAAAGGTTTGAAAATTTCCGTTTTTGTTCTATTGAATTCGGTTAACTTAATACGCATATTATATACGTGTGGTTTCGAAAAGTATCATCGCCAGAACATTTTAAGAGTCATTATAACCTATTATTATTTTAATTAAACATTCCGTAATAAACACAGTCTATGTAATAAGAATCTTAAATTGATTGTGTACTGCACACTCTGGCAATTTTAATCTTTGTAACACTTTTACCCTGCATGGAAATAGCCGGTTATAAGTCTTCTGAAATGGGGGTGGGAGTGCGCAAAGGATAGTTGTTAGCGTAGAGGGTCCCTTTTTCATTCACGTGACTACCAGCCATATTGGTTTACCGAAAATAAAAAAAGTATTTGCATAAAAATAGAGTTCAATTCCGAGAGGTTTAGGCTGAGAGACCAATTACATATGGCGGTCGTTTCTTTCAATGTTTTGGGACACCAACGTGGCCTCCATGACATCATTTAATAACACTCTTAACACTTTTTTATCGGCGGACATTTTGCACGTCGTTTTTGCAATTTCCGTAGGGTGTGAGGTCAAATCGACCTCGGTTTTCCATATGAGGGTTTACCACGGAGATTTCGCTGGTCCACAACACCGATGGCTCTATCTTTGTTGTCAAGCTCGTCACGCTAGCTGTCGTTTATCTCTTTTTCTACACGCCACCAAAATATCGGTCATAGAAGACCGATGCTTTGAAAACCTGCAACTTCCCCAGATTCCGGACTATGGTTAGAATGAACCATTGTTAAGCCTGGGCCAAACGGACTCGCAAGTAGACGCAAGTTGAAAACTTGGGTCAACTTGCGACTCCGTTTGGCCAGGACTTGCGTGCACTTGCGTTGACTTAAGATGACTTGCACTCTTTTTGGTCAAGATCAAATTTGCACACAAGTCGACGCAAGTTTTTCACCGTGTGGCAACCCAACCCAAGTCAACACAAATTGAGTGACGCCAATTCGTTGTTATAGCAACCTATTAGCCAATGAAATAGTTTTTCTGCGACTTGCGTATACTTGCGAGGAAACTTGCGAGTCTGTTTGGCCACCCAACGCAAGTTTGTACGCAAGTTCAACTTGCGGCTACCTTGCGAGTCCGTTTGGCCAAGGCTTTATTGTCAAATCATTAATTTTTTAGACTTCATCACCCCGGAAACTGACCAAAACTTCCCATTTTCATTTAATATGACCGTTTATTCTGTTGCAAAACCCCAAAACTCCCTCGGACAACAACAGAAGACGTACTTTTTTTGAAGTTTTTAAGACGAAAAATTCCTCTTGAAGCTTAAAGTTTACATTGGAAGCAAACTTCGACTCCACTTTTTGCCACCTGTTCCTCATTTTCCTTCTCACTTCTTTAGCGTGTACCCGATAATGCTGTTTGATTTCAGTTGCCTGCACTGGTCTGTCATTTTCGAGTTTGTGACCCGAAGGAATTCTGGGAAACTCTTGGATAACGGCAGCTGAAAGTGCCCCAATTTCGGTCCTGCTGAAAAAATATTGCATTGATTGCGTTATTTACATGTAAAAACTCGCTAAAATTCCATGTGAGGTCCCGGAATACACTCACAGAACGCCTAAAGACACGACCTCACTCCGTGAATCGCCATGACTCGCTCAAATACTTTCGGCGTCCCACTTGCTGTGAAATTGTTTCTTACATCTGTTTTCGTTCAGGGGATTGCCGCTACCCACTAACCCAGCCTTATGATGCCAGGCAGGGGGCTTCTGGGGTGGAAAATGGCTCGAAAAACACAGTTATTAATCAATACCTACTGAATCTGACGTTAACTGCTCGTTTACAAACAACCACATAGCTAGCGTGACAAGTGTGACAAGAAAGCTAGAGCCTTCGGTGTTCTGGGTCAGCAAAATCTCCATGGTAACCGCTTATAAGGCATAACGAATAACTGACTTCAGCATGAAGACACTTAAGGACTTTATGAAGCCGACGAAAGGTATTCAGCCTATTGCGTAAGCGGGGTGAGATGTCACAAGGCCAGTGAACGAGAGGGAGGGTTTCAAATTACAAGACCAATACTGAGTTGGATGCTAATTCCCTTATGGATTGCAAGTGCCTGAGAGTTGGTAAGTTTTGAAATGCTGACAGAGCTGAGGAGCAAGTGAAGACTCTGCTGGCCAATAAAAACAAAGCTTCACGTGGTAATAATCAAATGCATTGTAGGAAAAAGCAAGGCTTTGTCCTGGCTATTTTAACACAAATGCTATCCTGGAGCTGCACACAGTTTCCGATAGACCACGTATGCCTTGAAGATGCTTTTGGGGGCTTTATATTGTTTTTGGGTCCAGCTGTATCAATTTAGGCTCCCTGGCAAACATTGTTACATCAGTCCCTTGGCTATCCATCCCCTGATGCATTCTGCGTTACTGGAGGGATATGATACTGCAAGAATAACTCATGCAGTGCTCCGAACGCTTTGAAATAATATTCCATCAGAACTAAAGAAATGGCAGCGATCAAGCTTCTTATGTATTTATTGCGAACAAACAAACAAACAAAAAATCTCAGGAAAGTCTTGCAGTTAATTTTATTTTTTGTTATATTGATTTCTAGTGTTCTCATAATCATATGTGACATATGTTTAACCCCTCTTATCATTTCTCTTATGCCCAATGACTGTCATAGCCATGGAATGCATTTTAAACAACCGGCAAACTTGCAGCATTTGTAAGCATAGCGGACTTTGCCTGCATCGAAGTCTCCTTCCCTAGAAGTAAAAACTGGGCTAAAACATAGGGGCGTGGGCAATTAACGTTCTGCCTGTCCAAGTACATGATGGGTCTGTCAAATTTCAGGTCAAAAGGAGTGCTGGTGTCATAACACTCTACTCTTTCTCGAAATCGAAAGGTCGAAGATAACGAGTTCAAGATCGACATTCCGATCCTAGCAGTATGCAGGACATTTGCCGCATCATTTACAAATACAAAGCGAGTGAAAGACGTGAAAGAAACGTATTCAAACACTGTACTGCCGAGTAATTAGTGGGCTCCCAATAAACACGCTTTGATTTTGACAAAGTCGACCCAATTTGTTCTTCTGTTGCGTTTCTGCGGGTCAACCGCCCTTCAAAAGATATTGGGTGCAAAGATATACCCTAAACCTTGTTTGGCCCGTTGCTACAACCGAAAACAACGCATTTATCTGGCATTCCAAAGCAATAACAGTTTCGAACAAGAAAGCGATCAATGGCCTGGAATGACGTCACAAATAACACTATTCCCAGACGCTCCTGTGGCTCGGTCGTGTTTCGAAAAAGGGCTATTTTCCCGCTCTTTAAAAAAAACATAAAAAATCGCGGTTTTAACCAAAAGCAACAATTTTTGCGGTATGTTTCTCAGCTATATACAAAGATTTAATTGAGTGAAAAAAGATTTTTGTGGTTATAGGCACTTTAATGGCCTGGGCTCCCAAGAGTCTTCTTTCACTCAGTGGTAGAGAATCCGAAGCCGAATTCGGAAATCTATCATCCGATTTAGCATGTGAACGTATTAGATACTCACACAGTCTTTGATTCATTTACCACGCTAACAAGGTACCATCTTGCTCTCATCAATATTACTAGGCCATCGTAGCTTGATTAAAAGTAAAAAACAAACAGCGGAGATAAACATGGTAAACCAACGCATTTTATTTAACAAATATAAAAACCCTAACCGTGCTTTGTTCCTATATAAGGCCCGCAAGAAAGTGACGAGAGCACGAAAGAAGTAGGAAGAAGCACGAGCCGTAGGCGAGTGCCTTTAACCACTTCTTGACTGCTCTCGTCATTTCCTTGAATACCTTATAACAGAACAAAGCACGGTTAAGTCCTTTTTATTTGTTTTATAATATAGTTTTTCCCACATTTGTAGATAAATTCGTTTCAATTTGTGAGAAAACTGAACAAATTTTATTCTCAGCTTGCGCGCCCGTAGTCATGTTGCATCAACACTGTGTCTTGTTGTAAAAGTTCATTTTAACGAGCGGTTAAAACTGTTCCGTTAAAACAAACAGCACTTAGAATTCGTGTCGTCAGTTATATTTTATGACTGTACTATTTTAATCGAGAAGTTTATTTTTTGAATTGTGAAAAATGCCAGATTTGTAACGATTTTGAAACTGCGCGCGCAGAGAAATGGCGTTATCAGTGTGCTTTATACTCTCATAAGGCACGCTCGATTTCAATGAAAAGATGCGCGAGCTATATTATAAATATTGGTTTACCATCTTTATCTCTGCCGTTTGTTTTTTTTTTATTATTATTTTTAAAAGAGAGATGGAATTTGTTTTCAAGATGCAAAGGCAATTTCCGTTCTAAGCTGTTTGAACGGGAAAGAGGGAGTGTTGTATAGGAAAACTATTCGTTTTTTCTGAGCTTTTCCGCAATTGTATCACCGTATCTGTACGTTGAATTTGCATTTTTGCTGGCTGAATCGGTAATCTGCCAAATATAAAGGCTGTGCAATGTCCTTTGATGGCGGAAAATCAAACAGCGGCGAGTTATTTGACGCCATCAAAACTAAGAAATAGCAAAATAGGACTATGCATGCTACCTTCCTTCGTCTGTCTGTCTTTAAGCCTGTCTCTGTCTGTCTCCCTCTCCCTTTAGTAAAGTTCGCGTCGCAAAGTAATATCAAGTTCGAAAATCGCAATTTTTATCGGCTGTGGAGTTATCTAATTCTGGAAAGTTGATTGTGTTACGGCTGTAAAGCCAGCTAAGTAATAATTTCATTCAGTATATTGCCTGTAGCATGGGTTTTCACATCTGCAACACATGTTCTAAAACATTGTTTATTACCACAATATTTAAGCTCGATATTGATTGTTTATGGAGTGAATCAATAATAGGTTATCTCATTGAGGTTGATATCGTTCATCGGAGCGAGTGTCTTAACACGGATGAAGATCTCAATAGCCTTAGCCTTGAAAATTGTGTTATACCAAAACGATATTTTACTTATGCATAAATACAACGCTTTTTCCCCCTTGGTTATATGCCTCCATATTTCATTAATGTAAAGTTCATTTCAGGACCCCCATTACCTTTACGGCGTCAGGTGATAATTTAATTGAAATTGCATCCACAGTGAACTTGAACAAATATCAACACAATTGACTGTAAAAACACGTTGAAGTAAAACTTTTTGCCTTGGGGCCTGTTTACATGAGTCTGAACTCATCCCGGGACAAGTTTCATCCCGGTGTGTAGTTATTTACCTCTTGGTGTTTACATGATCCCGGGATGAAATTTGTTGATCCCGGGATGATTTCATGCCGTTCTTCATTACCGGGATCATGAAATTCCATCCCGGGGTGAAACGTGACCAGAAATTCCATGTAAACGGTTTGCCCGGGATGAAAATAAAGGTTTTCAAGGACGCATTTCGTTCCGGGGAAAAACTGTTTTCGTTTGTCCCGGGATGAAAACACACATGTAAACAGCAATTAAAATCTGCTCAGAGAGGAAAGTCACCCGGGATCAGTTCATCCCGGGATGATTTTGCTCCCATGTAAACGTAGCCCTAATGTTTGATTATCGCTTATAACACCAAATAGATGTCATCGGAATTTGTAACCTTGCGTCATATTTAGCTAACTCGTTTAGTGTTTAAAGCAATAAGGTAAAATGACTTTCTAATGGATACATAAAAAAAGGAAAAGCAAAAAGCTTTGAAGCTGTTTGGTGTTAGTTGAGAATTTTATCAGGCTCTGTAAAAGCAGATTAACGATATCATTGTAAAACCTAACTCGATAACAGAAACATACCCTGTCTCTATAAACTGGTTAAGAACCACGTAAATTATTCAAACTTAAATGTTGTATTGTTTTCTGAAATATTTGATTTGAATTATTTTCAAATGTACCTCATGCTGCTGTTCCATTATTTTCATTTCTCATGACCTTCAAGAAAACCGCTTCGGTAAGTGGAGCTTCCTTTTTCAAATGCTATTGTTAATATTACCACCAAGGGAAACTAATTTAGAAATACTTTGAGTGGTTAACTGCTAGTTGCCTGGTACCAGTCTTAACCAAAACACCAGGTGGGCTTTCAACAGCGCTAAACTCCATGAGGTTTGCCTCTTTTTCCGCCTTTTTAGCTGGCTTCTTGTGCCATGACATGGGTGTTGTCATCATAGCAATGATATTGCTTTAGATTTGAAACGAATCTCAGCCCGAAAAGCGTTTTCATTTAATTACAAAATAAAAAACCCAAATTATTAATGCTAGTCACTAAAAGCTGACCGATAATGTTAATATTTTAAAGTCTAAGCTAAGTTCAATTCAGCTGTAATTTTCAGTAATTTTCTGTAATGTTATATTTTGTACATAGATTTTAGATCATACATTTAATTTTATAATTGTAGACTTAATGCACGTTCGTATTTTGAACGAGCACTTGTGCTCTTAGACGTTAATGTGGCTAAATAAATTACTGTTACTGTTAGTGTTACTGTTACTGTTGCAAACCCCGGGCTACAAATTAAACTAACACTGATGAAGGGGTTATTCACGAAACGTCTGACTGTTAATATACAGTTTCTCAGCACTTCGACAACACCACCACCGCCAACAAAATTTTCATTTAGCATCATTTGGTTCTGAGTCAGTGCTACGCGGCAAAACCAGGTTTTGATTCAAAATTCAGTCAAGCAGAAATGCGTAGCACTATGGAAATGGCAACTGTTCTTCCGGATGAGACGGTTACCAGGAAACTTAGAACTCACTCAAAGCATTTCTAAATTGGTTTCCCTTTGTGGTGATATTTTAAAAGGGACCCTCATCTTACCTAAGCGGTTTTCTTAAAGTTTCTGACAAATTACAATAATGAAACAACAGTATGAGGTACATCTGAAAATAATTCAAATCAAATATTCGATGAAACAATAGAATGTTAACGTTGGGACAACTAACGTGTGTTTAAGCAATTTAAACAGAGTAAATTGCAGGGTATTTTTTTGTTATCGAATTCGTTTCTACATCTAAAACGCCTTGTTTAAGGGACAAACACCTGAATGCTACGTTTTTGTCACTTTTTGACCTTTTACCCTTATTATCTTGTCGAGATTTCATGCAATTAAAAGAAGCCATTTATAGTGCATA
Source organism: Pachyseris speciosa (assembly GCA_016490735.1). Taxonomy (NCBI): domain Eukaryota; kingdom Metazoa; phylum Cnidaria; class Anthozoa; order Scleractinia; family Pachyseridae; genus Pachyseris; species Pachyseris speciosa. Next base: position 98,187 of record JAEMWC010000950.1, on the reverse strand, counting down.
ACCCCATAATATCTTTGAATTTTTGGGTGATTTTTGGAGTGTTTATGAAGAAGACGAAAGAAGCCGGGGGTGGGGGTGGTTTTAAGGTATAACGCCCCCCTTATTCAGCAATTTCAGAACTTTACTGTCAGGGACAGCAGTATAACAGCGGAATCAAAATATAGTTGGTGTCGTTTCAGTGTGCTTTTCCAGAGACGGATAATATTCTCTACTATGATCAAGCAACTCCCTTGCTTTTTTCTTTGTTCCTTTTATATTTCCATTAGAATGCCATTTTACCTTATTATTATACACACAAAACGAGTTAGAGAAATACAACGAAAGGTTACAAGTTTCGATGAGATTATTCCATTCAGTGTTATAAGGAATAATCGAAAATTAAATAAATTTTACTCCAACGTGTTATTATGGTCAATTGTTTTAAAATTTGTTCATACTCACTGTGGATCTCTGGTGTTAAGAATCAATCACAGCCTACCGCATTGGTCAGCAAATTAAATTACCGCCTCATGCAGTGAAGGTAATGGAGGTCCTGATATGAACTTTATATGAATTAAACATGCAGGCATGTACCAAAGGCAGTAACATTGCTTGGTAAAAAATGAATTATCTTAAGCCAACTTCGTAATTCTTTCTGCTTCCTGCTCGCATTCATGTCGGTAGATATTTTTATTCATTAATCACTCT
>JAEMWC010000950.1:55000-85000 GCA_016490735.1 Pachyseris speciosa | reverse complement strand
CGTTTAAATCAGAAATCAACTTACTCGTGTTATTTGCAAGAATTTGTTCAACTCTTTTGCAAGCTGTCAACAAATTTAAACTATCGAGTCGTGTTTATCGAGCACTGTCTCTTAACTGGTGAGCGCTTTGAACAAGCTTAAACTATTTATCTCTTTAATCATACAAATTACAATTTCCTCGATTGTGATTGGTTTAAAAAAACTCCTATTTTCCACTAATTCACTTGCCAAGTTGTTATCGGACAGTTCGTTATTGGACAGTTTGTTGTCGGACAGTTCAATAAGCCAATCACGTTCAAAGTACTATTTTAAATCAACCAACCACATTAAAAGTTGTAGTTTAAATCAACCAATCACAAACTTGGTTTCATTCACCATACATTTTGATTGTATTCTATTTCAGAGCGACATTTAAGCAATTTACGCTTCCTTTGTCAGTCATTTAATGCTAAATTCCCCTTCCTTTTATAACTTGGCTCTTCTTCTTTTCTCGGAAATTGTAATTTTTATGATTAATTGGTAATAAGACTTCGTGTCGTTCAATTCGGTCTGTAATCATACTCGTGATAAAGAAATCGGACTCCCGCTGCGCGGTCGTCCGATTTTGTTATCACTCGTATGATTACAGACCGAATTGGACTCCACTCAGTTCTATTACCATTACTTCTCGTGCTATTCTTAGTCATGTTTCTTAACTCTTGTTCGTTACCAACATATTTAAACCACCAATCTCTTTTCCTACGTTAAGACCTCGTCAAACGGCGCAGAATCATGATAGTCGATTATAATTAACAAGAGTCCATGAGTTTTGCCAAAGTGTGGTAAATTCTCAAATTGTTCCCGAAGAAAGGCGCTTGAAAAGAACTTCTGATTTTAGGTGGGGTATCTTAAGGTTACCGTACGCGCAGGGTATAAAATTTTCGATTTTTATTTTTCTCCATAAAAATGAGCTTTTTGCTGTGATCTTTCAAGCAAAAACAAAAAATTAAACCGGATGAATAGTCGTCGAGAAACTGGGAAAAAACCTGTTTGCACCGGACAATATGTTAATGCGAATGCAGCCAACCCGAGCGATTTCCGCGGAATATATTGCACGCGAAAAAGTTGTTTTGCTTCATTAAGGTTGTGCGCTTTTAGTTTTTCGGTTATGACAATGGGTCAGGTTAAGTTAGTCAAAGATGGAGAATGAGACAAAAAGATAAACCATTGAACTGTTTGTAGAATTAGAGTTTGCGTGCATATAAAATTACGCGGAAAATTTCCACAGTAGGTGACCGGAAGAAAAGTTAGCGTAAATTGATTGGCCGATCGCCGATAGAGGTGTTTGCGGGCGGTGTTTGTTTGTGTAGAAAAGATTTTTTGCAAACGCTGTTTTCGCAAAGTTTATTTTTGTCTTGAAGAGGACACTTTCAAGAGTTACAACTCAACGGCAATTTGTTCCATTTCGATCAAATTTGGACAGTTGCTAGGTTAACTTATCTTCAAGAAAAACGTGTTGGGGAATTAGATAATTCGGTCGCTCCGTCTTCTTTTCTAACGAATTTCAAAATGCTTTGCAACTTTTGAACGTAGTCGAATAAAGGAAAACCCCAACACGTTTTTTTAGCTTCTCAGTTCCATACTTTGAGAAAAATATCAATTTCTCTAAATACAAAAATCACATTTAGTTGTAGCTTTCAAAAGTTGATTTACACCTTCGAGTTAAGACTCGACGGAGTGTTCAGTAATTCACTTTCTCACAAAATTAATGAAATATTCGAATAGCTAGATCAATTGGCTTTAATTTGGTATAGGGTTTATGGTATCTGGGCTGTAATAAGGAGCCGCTTGAACTCTTAGATTAGAGACACCCCTGAAGGTACACGGTAACCTTAATGACAACACATTGCTGTGAAAAGATTCCTGGAAGATAGCTATTTACATGTTGACTTTTAAAAGCTCAAAGTTTCTTACTTTTAGTAGTTTGATTAAAAAAATGTGAAAACGCAAAAATCGCGTCCTGCCACATCAAAGTTTACACCAAAACAGTTATGCTTGAAGAAGACTCTGTTCTTCCGCTGCAACATATTTAAAAACTTCATTTTGGGTAATTAAAAAGCTTTAATAACTGCAAAGGCCGTGAACGAAGATCCTGCTTTCTTGTACGTTGGATCTCACAGGAGATCTAATCAACTAAAGTTGAATAATGGACGATTAGAAATCGAAAGACTACTGCAAGGTTGATACAACGTAATATATTTGATAACAATATTTCGGCTGCCCAAACCAGCCTTCTTTAGGTGAGATGTTAACAAATTATAAAAACGAAATTACAACATTATACTATGGAGGATGTCGCAATACATGGGATGGGCGGAAATGACGTTTACATGCACGATAATGCAAAAAAGACATTTCTCTTGTGTTCGCAAAACTCCCAAGTACTAATATTACTCAACAATGCACTCGATGCGTTTTTTATTTCTTCAGTAGAAACGGGTTTGATAAAATATTCTATCGGTAACTTTTCCTTTAAGTTCTTGTAAGTTCAGTAGTGTGCGCTCTCTATCTAGCAGGGATTGACGATACCACGAGGAACCACGCGGGGAAATCCATTTTCGTTCTCTTCCGAAAACACCTTTGGGCCAAAGGTTGTCTTGTTCGCATGGGGAAAATTCTCCTGTTTTGGTTTGTTTTTTCTTTCTGTCTGTGTGCGTGTCTTCTTTTAAGTGCCTATGAAGCGAAAAATTTTTTTACATATTCATAAAATATACCATTTGAAACTTACGATTTCAAAGTTTGAGACGTTCTGGTAAAAATTCACAATTTCCCAAGCCCTCAAAGTTGTGCCATTTTGCCCTCAAAAATGGTCAGGAGAATGGGTCCGAGTTAAAAGTGCAAAATGTCAATGTCGTGACGTCATTTTGGTGCCATAAGTTTGTTTACGCACAGAGAATCAATGAGTTTTGGAGGGAGAAGACATGTCAAGCGAGTCAGAAATGAGCAACTTTTCGCCGACATTAAGCGAATCCGAAGAAGACGAAGTGGAGGAGGAAGAAGACGCCGATATTCAGGTGATATACAGTGAAATCGCACCTTATCAGGACGAACCTCTAGCCGAAGTTGAGAGCACTGCCGAGGGACATGAAGTCGACGAAGAAGCAGACGAAGACGGACTTACACAGAGCGTGCTTGAAGCCAGATATGAAAGAGAGGTTCCTTTTAGTTCATGGTTCGTATAACTACTGTTGTATTTTGATAGGCTTCATCGCTATGTCATGCATATTCATCGTAAAAACGCGAATACAAATCCACCTCCCTCACTGCTGTTGTCATGCATGTGGAATCACATCGCTTGCTATACATTTATTTCAGACTCCCGCTTTCTTTCAACATTCTAAAATACAGAATCCTTTGTGTTTTGTGGAAGCTCAATTGATGTTACCTGTGTGGTATTTATAACTTTCAGGTGCCAATGTGAACATTGCAGAGACAAACATTTGACTGGTGCGCTGGAGTTTCGTTGCTGCAGAGAAGTCGCAAATGCATCAGGAAAAATGACCTTCGATGATCGATTGAACGTATATCGTGCATAACACAACACGAAGATTTCATGGCAGTCACTAACAGAACGATGCTACTTCAAGTCGCTCCGATCCATTGTTGAGGGACAAAGATGGCCGACGGTACCGCCCTCGATCAGGGGTTTCAGAAAACGAGTAAGTTCAATTATGTCGTGAGATTTCTTTAGCCAAGTTTTCTATCAATGGGTTTATAAACATAGCGACTAGAATCTGTGATCAGCCACCACTATCTCTTGCATGAAGAATTTCGAAGCGTTCTTGTTTGTTTCTTTGTTTTTCTTTTCGAACTACTGTTAATGGCAATGCAGACAGGTATATAGGCCAGGCTAATAGTAATTTTTGTTTTACAGATTCATCCGGGCAGTGGCTTTTCGATGGATTATCCGTTGGCTGTGTGGTTACATGGGGTGGGAGAACAGAAGACCACTGCCAGCTTGCTTCTACAACAACATAAGGACACGTTACCTGCACAGGCAGTCAAGAGGCTATAACAACTCATAGTTTAATTGTATTGAAAGAAAGCAACCTACAGTGTTCTGATTTTGAAAAATAAAAACTGCAATAGCAATAATGGTTTTCTTTGTGCCTATTGGCTTTGTGAGGTTCACAAGGCATTGTGATAATCTTTTCCTGTACAGGCCTAGGCTAAGGGATGGACCATTAGAAAAGTGATCAATCAACATTGCCAAATTCCAATTCGATCTGAATGCAGGACCTCCCTGAAAACCACTTCGTTGGGTCAATATCATGATTACTATTATTATTATTATTATTATGATAATATGGGAGCAAAATTATTAAGAAAAAAATTCCCACATATCACTACAAAATATTCTACCTTAGGTGTACAAAAAGAAAACCTGGCATTTCCTAAAGCCCCCCCCCCTCCCCTCCCCATCACTTTTGTAATGGTCCATCCCTAAAATCAGATGATATTCGGGACTGCTTTGTTAGTCAAGTAATCAATAAGGATAATTTAAAGTATGTTTTTTGTCAATTCAACTGGTGCAAGTTTATCCTGGTTTTGCTTCAACCGCAGTGACAGTATCTTGTTTCAAAACATCTTGCTCTGCACTTGAACATGAAAAGATTTTTGACTCCTTTTTCAATGAGAGACAGGGAGAGCATGAATAAAAGCTACACTATAGATGGTTTCAGGGCATTCAAAGCAGATGGTGATATCCCAGAAAACAAACTTAGTGGCTCATAGGGAAATGAGAAATGCATGGTGAGTGAAGCCTTTACAACAACTGGCATCTACAACAACAAAAGGACATGTTACCAGACCCTGCACAGGCAGTCAAAAGGCTATAACAACTCAAAGTTTTATTGTATTGAAAGAGACACACCTACAGTGTTATGATTTTGAAAAATGAACAGCACCCATTGCAATAATGGTTTTCTATGTGCCTACTGGCTTTGTGACATGGTATTGAGATAATAATGTGCAACTGACATCTTTTTTTTCTGTACAAGCTAAGGGATGGACTATTAGAAAAGTGATCAATGGGGGAGGCCAAAAAACATCCCAGTAAATTTTTTAAGAAAATTTTTTTTCTACACATCATGGCAAAAAAACAAACAAACAAAAAACAAAAAATTTTTACCTAAGGTGTCCAAAAAAAAATCTTGCATCTCCTAAATCCCCCCTCACAAACAACTTCCTCTCCCAGTTTGAACTTGGGGTAAGTAACTTTACAGTACTTCTAACCATTCTTGGACAGCTGAGTATTCCTGTGCAGATTTTCATTAAAATGGAGACTTGCCAGGATGTGCCTGAAAGTATAAATACATGTGTAGACATAAACATGCAGAAAAAACTCATTCATTGTCATTGTATACACAATTATCTTTATCATCCTCATTAATACAAATATTATCATTAAAATTAACACAAATGTTACAGGCTTAATACTTTCTTCTGATACTGTTATTCAAGCCTTTCCGTGGCTACGAAACAAAATATTTCATTAAAAAACAGAAAGGTTTTATAACTAACCTTCACCAAAAGAAGAAGAAGAAACTTGAACGAATACAAAAGATATTCGAATTATAGTTCCTATCTAATCACACTGGTAATAATGAAGGTTACTGTTACTTACATAAGAAGTTTTCTAAACACGCGAAAATCTTACTTGTCTTTTTCTTCGCTCACTGAGTTCTTCAGGAGCTGGCGGAACAACAGTGTCCCTGGTTGGCACAGCATCCCTTCTCAAAAAGCGTTTCATCTTTATCCCCTGGGCTTCCATGAGGCTAAGTACGGACAAGGGACGCTCGTAGCATGATTCTTCGAAATGTGCAGAACAAAGCGATGAATACCGAGAAGTTGGGTCTGTAAAAGCGGACAAATTGTACCAAATTCGCTCTCACAACCGGATTTTTAGGGAACTGCAACATTCTAATTCCTGTCGTGAACGACGTATTTTTACAGCTTTGTTGGTTTGGCGCACCAGCAACGCAATATCGCCCTCGTTTACGCTCATCTTCGTTGCTGTACGCCATACTGAATTGATCTTATGGCAACAAAATGACGTCAGAGGCTGTTGTCATGTCATATTTTGGCCGCGCAATTCGAATACCATTTTTGAGGACAAAATACCTCAACTTTAAGGGCTCGTAAAATCGTCAATTCTAACACTAAAGGTCTCAAACTTAAAAATCGTGAGTTTCAAATGGTATATTTTCTAAATATGCAAAAACAAATTTCGCTTCATAGGCACTTTAAACCCGTCACACGGTATGAGAGATTAGTAGTTGGATTTACGTTAAGGGGGCTACGTCGTAAGAATTTTGTTTTTTTAGGTCAAATCTGTGCTAAAATTATTATTTTGAGCCTTTACTCATAAACAAAATGCTTCTGTAAGACTACGACGAAGGTATCAAATGAATTTTGTCAGGGAGAGCTAACCATAATAAACTTCCTGATGATTTTTGAAGACCCAGCATCAAAACTTGAAAATATTGGCCAATTTTTTTCAAGTTTCAATCGATTTGCATCCTTGCCATCCGTAGCAACAGGCGACAGGAAACAATTTTAGTAGCTTCAAATAGCCGTTTTAATAACAAAACTAGACCAATTCAATCCATGCAAAGACACCTTCTAGCTTTTCATAAAGTTGCCAAATAGCATGACATTGCCCCTTTCAGGTTTTTTTTTCTGCGGAACACTGCGTCGTAGTTTGCGGCTTGGCCTCAAACAGTACTCAACACTAGTGACGTGATTTTTATATATTCATTGTCACATATTCATCACTCATGGGTATATTACAAACCAACGAACTGACCAGCACCCAGTTGGCTTGGTAAAATTTTAGCAAACGTTGTTCCTGGTTGTCATGTAACCAACATAATATCATTTTTTCTCGAAAAAATGCTCAGTTTCGATCAAACGCTAGAGTAGCTATGGAAATAAAACAATTATACAAGAACTGACTGATTTAACGACACGAAAAACAGCGAATGGGATCCTAAATATATCCTGCACACTTGTGGGTAACAGAAATGATCGACATACAGACTGGAAGAAGAGTTCCTATAACGTTGCTAAAAGTTAAAGAATAGATTGAAACACAATACTTGACACTTGATCTATATGGCTTTCATTTATGGATCTAATTTTAACGTTTATATACAAGAAATAGAAAAGAATGTTGTAGGTAATAATTCCCTTGAGAATGTTTTTTGGACTGATTTTAGTGAGCTCGCCGCTAAAACTAGTAATTGCAGACAAAAAGAAACATAACAAGCTAGCTAGCAGAAACCAACAATATGAAAAGGGCACTACAGACATATTTAAAAGAAATCAAATGAAGAATGATCCTCGCAGTTGTGAACGCAATTTATGCAATTGCGAAAACTGAAGAAGCCTGAAAAAAATTCAGGACTTCAACGGGGTTTGAACCCGTGACCTCGCGATTACCGGTGCGATGCTCTTAAACCAACTGAGCTATGAAGCCACGGACGTTGGGAGCAGGTCAATTGTGGGTTCATATGTTCCCGCGAGAGAAATGAGTGTGAATGATATATGAAATGAATCATATATGAACTGCGGAAATGAAATCATATGAAGAATGATCCTCGCAGTTGTGAACGCAATTTATGTAATTTGATTCTGGCTTCTTTTCGCAATTGCATAAATTGCGTTCACAACTGCGAGGATCATTCTTCATTTGATTTCATTTTCATTTCTGCAGTTCATATATGATTCACTTCATATATCAGCCATATGTCAGCCACATAACGTTGTAGTTCTTTCTATTCATTTCTAAGTGAACAAGAGGAAGTAGATTCACCTCCTGATGATAAGGCCCGTGTGCTCGACTCTAGTTCCCTGAGGCCAGTAAGGCGGCTATCATCCTTATACCCTACGTAAAATAAGTCAATCGCAGAGAAAGACGGTAACTACATTCGTCCAGAAAAAGGACCAGGATCGCTGGAATCTTAAAAACGTGCGGCCTTTTTCCATTCTAAACGTTGCCTCAAAACTATCCTCCACAGTTATTAAACAAGGAAGCCTATGCTACCGGATCAGTTAATGCATGATATGATAACTAGTCAGAATACGTTCCGGGCAGAAATATTGGTGAAACTAATCACTCGATTCTCGATAGAACGGATTATACAAACTGATCTAAGAGTGTACTGTGCATTTTATTATCCAATGATTGTGATAAAGGCCTTGATAACAGTTTTCGTAAGATGCATGCGCCAGCAAAGAGATAGAAATATATGCATGGATTAGAAACTAAACTGAAGCAGATTGATTCCGAAAACATTGTAAAAGCTCCAAGATTACGCTGGCTCACGCGAATCACGGGGAGGTAAATTGCACCTGTGTTTCTTGTGTTTGGAGATAATTCCTTATGCTATATTAAGTACTCACGAAGAATTCTAATTATTTAATTTTAGTGACGGTTTTGATAAAGAAAACAGTTTAGAAACCTTCTATCGCGAACCTTTTTTTTGTAGTTCCCACTGTCTCTAGCGAGCATGGATTGACGATACCACGAGGAGGGGAATACCCTTTGGTTCTCTCGAATTTGCATAAATTTACGGTAGGTTTTTTTCTTTTTCACAACATAAAAATCTAGAGTGCGTGGATGTCCTTGCATTTGTATTTTTCTTATCTTAATTTCTGTAGCGCGCACGGTCTCTAACCAGCAGCCATTGACGAAACCGCGGGGAGCCGTGAGGAAGGCGTGCATGGGGGAATCCCCTTCCGTTCTCTAATTTGCATAACTTTACTGCACGTTTATTACAACACACAAATCTAGAGAGAATGTCTTTGCATTTTGTTTATCACAAAACTAATTTTCTCTCTTACAAGCGCTGTATTGGGGCAGTATAAAAGTAAGCAAATAATAAAAAAGGAAAAGCACGTTTATGAATGGTTTGCGAACAGACCTTTCCATGGTTTTTTAAACGTTTGATATTGGTCACTTGACGGAGATCTGTCGATGCTGCTGGATAGAGTACTCTAAAATTAGTGAAAAATCGCAAAGTTATAGCTTCGCAATGTGGGGAAATTTTTACAATCCTTTGTATGGTGGGGGCAAGTTTGTGCCCTCAGGCAAACGTTTGTAAAATTTCCTGACTTTGTAGAAACATGTTTTCGCTATTTTGCAAGACATGACTCTCAAACTTTGCCATTTTAGGAACTTTAGGGTGCTTTTGCTTTGCAGTGTCGAGAGATTCTGGCTACGCGGTCAGGATAAAATAATAATAATAATAATAATAATAATAATAAATTAATAAAAGAAAGGTGGAAAAGTCAATTCAGCCTGTTGTACTCACAGAAGTCACCCATCCATTCCTTCTCTAAATAACCAGATAGCCAATTCTGCAGGGAGGTGTTGTGACGTATTGGCAAGAAATTCTCTTTGCCAACGAATACCTGTTTGTTTATTTCTGCTTATCTCCGTAATGGTGTTGGCGACTCTTTTTTAGTACACTCGCACGTATCACGCGACTTTATTTTTGTGGAATAAGAACAATGACAATGAGCTATTGTCTATTTCCGCCTTTACAACATTATTTGATAAATGCTTCCCTCCTGTTGTTCTGCAAAACTTGGAAATTAGCCACCCGCGCTACAATGTTACACATTTTAGCACAAAAAATGATCATAAGGTCTATCAAGTGTTTCAGCGGTACACAAATAACGCAGACGGTGACGATTATTTGCACGTCACCTCTAGATAAACACAGAAGCTTGACGTAAAAATGCGTATAATTATACCACCGCAAATTAATGAGAACCTGCTACAGTAACAGCACATTCAGGCGGTTTTGCCTGACCTATCCATTGGCCTAAATACCTTTCACCGTAATATAGTTATCTACCACAGAGGAATTACAAACAACACTTTGGGGCCTGGTGAGTTTTTCCATTTCTACTGTTAGCATGTACAAACGGCTTTGCCTCGCTTATCTATAGGCTCCAATATACATTGAGCCTAAATGTATTGATCTATCTCGAAACGAATTACGAACAACTCTTTTTACCTTGCAGGTTATAACATTTTTCTATCTGCAATTATATAATAAGGTGAATAGTTCGAGCGTTGTGATTGGTTCTTAGCTATGATCTATTAGAGGACAGATGCACAGATTACGTCATCACGACCCACTTTTTTTCCAGAAATGTGGAAATAAACAAATTTTTAGCTTGCATTTTGTTTCTTTATTATATAAAACAAATAGATTCCATATTGCCGAGCGTCTGTTCAGCAATAGATCATAGAAGACGTCAAAATGTGGTAAAAACATCAGTGACACACTCGCCTGCGGCTCGTGTGCCACTTCTTTGTTTTTACCACATTTTGACGTCAGCTGTGATCTATTACTGAACCGACGCACGGCAACATGGAATCTATTTGTGAAATATATATTTGTCCGGTTTTTGTTTGAAGCAGCTACAGGCAGCTTTGCCTCGCTTATCTATAAGCTCCAATACATTTAACCTTAATCTATTGATCTATGTCCGAACGAATTAGGATCGACTCTTTTCGACCTCGTGAATTATGCAATTGTTCTACTTTCGAACGATTACCCATTTTCTATTGCTAACAGCTAAAGGCGCCTTTGCCTCATTTTGCTATAAGCTCCAATACATTTAACCATAGTCTAGATCTATACAGTGCTGAATGAATGAAAAATGAACTTTATTTACCCTCGGTTTTACATGAGGCTTGTTACGCCCCTAGCATGAATTGCTAATGATCCGAGATATTAAGTAAGTAAACGAATACATTGATAAATAAAACTGCATATGTAAAATCCAAAGATCTATCTCCGAACGACTTACAAACAACTCTTTTGTCCGTTACACAATTACTCTACTTTCGAAAGTTCTACTGCGAACAGAAGTTGGCGGCTTTGCCTCGTTTATCTATAAGCTTCAAAGTCTTTAAGCACAATCTATTGATTTCGCGGAAAACCAATTGCAAGCAACACTTTTGGGCCTTGTTAATTTTTTATAAAAAGGTTTTAGGTTTCAAATAATTGTGCATTTTCAACTGCTAGCTGCTACAGGAGGCCTTGCCTGACTTATCAATTCGGTTTAGTACCTTAAATCAACCTCATTCATTTATTTTTCGACCTCCTCTACAATTATGAACTATTCTTTTGGCCCCTAAAAGTGATTTTAACGCTCTAATTGCGAACACTATTCCACTTCCTTTCAGTTGACACTTTCGTCTTTGGTTCATTCTCGACTGGCTCGTCTTTTGCACCAGCCTGTGCCCCTTCGTCTTCAACTTTGGAGTATCTGGCACCGTTGTACTTTGACATATCCACCAAGCCAAGGTAAAACTAAAATAGAAATAAAACGAATTAATTAAATCAGCCAACCAATTAAAAAAAAGTAGCATTTCTATCCAATGCGGACAACATATTTTATCCCCTGACCAGCTAGTCAAAACTTTAAACCTAAAATAAAAATAAACAAATAAATAAGCCGTCAGAGTCTCCTTGGTAATAAACATTGTCATAAAGGGGCAAAATTTAATTGAAGCCAGAAGCACAAAATGAATTTTGGTATACTTAATTACTCTTAATTAGTTTCTAAAAATCACGGTTATTTATAATTAGCAAATCGTCCCTTGGAAGTATTGTATCTGTTGGAAATAAGGTAAAATTGCAGTATGGCTACATGATAACCGCACATTAGCTGCAACCCCGGGGGTTTTAGTCCGTCTCTGTTACTTGCGGCATCCTTTATGAACTTCGTTCTGTCGATAACAATATACTTTACTTGCAATAAAACACAGAGAAAATGAAGTTTGTGATGGAAATCAACATAAAAATCCAACAGATAAATACGCAAAAAACAAACAATTAAATAAATGTGATAATTTAAATGAAATTCATGTCTACTAGAATACAATATCAATTTCAGAACGAACCTCCTCTTCGATGTATTGGATCATTCTTTGGCGAAGTTTTTCAAAAGGGAGGCGGAATTCGGGAATTTCATGCCAGCACCTCGTCATAACACTGTACCTAAAACACGCAATTTAAACATCATTATTCAGTATGACTAGCGCAACTTGACGTCACAAATATGAAGCAGCGTCCGCGCTTAAAGTAGGGAGCTAAAGGAAAGCATGTGCACATGCTTACAAGCTAACACCATTCAATGGGAAACCCTCACTACCTTAACTCATCGTTTTCCATTTAAAAACAAAAAGCGGTTAACTTATCCAGTGGATAAGTCGCAATTCACCAGATAAAATGTACTGCAACTATTACAGTTTCATCCACTGGATACACTATTTTAGGAGTTTTGCACGCCGAGACCAAAACAGTTTTATGATAACTGAAAGTATATCTCGTAGAGCCATGGTGGCCATTTAAGAATAAGGACTAACATACATTAAGTTGCTCATTTTAAGGTGGCGTCATGAGAAGGCATATACTCAATTATAGAATTCAGAAGCAGATAGCAAATCTCATTTTCTAAGCAGTCCTAATAAATGGCAAGGACTTACAGGGTGTCGTCGATGTGTTCGGGTTTTGGCATGCGGTAGCCCTTTTTTATTTCTGCAATTGTTTTGCCTTCTGTCCAGCCCGGGTATGGAATACCCCCTGTTAAGTGTTAATGTCATAAAATTTATCATATCCATGTCCATCAACTTATTTATTTATATATTGAGAATGAAAAGTATGTAATATCCCAGGCTTGTAATTGGTTTAGTGGCCTCCGAACATAAGACGCTGTACCACGCCCGACAAATGATGACCCTTAAATCATCTTCTCGTTTTCCTTGCAAAATGAAGTCAGCAACATATAGCAATATTTCCTGCTTTTCTGTTTTCGTGTGTGTGCAGCCCTGTCAAAGGGTTTTGTAGTAGAGGCCAATATAGGTGAAGAAGTAAGCAGCAACTGCCAGCAAACCTTTGCCTGCTAGAGAACTCACAGTGAAGTCCAAGTGTGAAATAAGCGACAAATAATAGACTGTAGGCGGCAAATTTGCCGGCTGCCGGCACATTTTGAAGGAGGCTGTGTGTGATGAAACAATTCTTCCACTTGCGCTTGTTGCATAAAGGATTATTAACCCTTTAACATCTTTTTTACAAATTATCGTTCGCCGACTAACGATAACTTTCCGTGCTTGGTATATGAAGAGAATTAACTGGCTGGACAGATGTGACTGGCGTCGTTGTGTTACCAACAACGCCAGTCACATCCTGAAATAAAGCAGTTTCCTGACTAGAACCGTTTTAATAGAGTGATTGAAACGTTCCTTTGCAATTTCGGGTAACCTTGTGTTCATGAAGTTGTTGAAAGCGAGGGAATGTAGGAAAAAACCATGAAATGTTCATATGCACCTAAGAAACACATTGGAAAACAAATTGTACCTAAGATTGGCCAGTGATATAAACCTATCGCGCCATTACTGTTGCTGCCCGCAAACCGCTTTCAGCTTGAACTTTCCAGCCACAGCGTACCAAAAACATTCGTTTTGCCCTGGTTGATGTCACAACTCCTTAGGGACTCACCTGTCAATCCACCAACAAGTATTAATAGCAAGGGCTCTTTTTGCTCTTAAAAACGTTATATAGCTATCATCACTTTCTGTCGATTTGAACGTTACCAAATGGCTCCATAACAAGGACTTTCAGAATCATGGAAAAAAAAAGTTAAAGGGTTAAAGCCAACTTGTTGGATATCTATAACCACATATCTAACGCACGCTCTTGAAAGAATTTTACATGTGGCAGCCTTATTAATGATCACTCCAATTTGCGCACTTGTTCTCACGCATACTTCTCTCATAAGGCCACAAAATTTCGAATCAGAATCGATATGAACATCTACCAATATTGTTTCAGGGGTTATATTTAGTGGGTGTCCATGCATTGGTGAGCCATGGCCATTGTTGAGCTCAGTATGCACTCTTACAAAAACATACAATGACTGTCATCAGCCGTCGCTGTTAGTCGTCGTCATCTGTCGTGAGCGGTCATCGTCGCCGTCGTCTTCGTCGTGAGCCGTCAATGTCGTCGTGGTGACCCAAGGGCAAGAAACTTGCTCTGTTGACAGTAACAAAGGAAGGCAAGTTTCTTGCACAAGGGTCACCACATCGGAATGTCACTACGTTCCGTCATTACCACTCCTCATTAAATCAAGTGTCAGTTACAATGCCATGCCAAAATTAACATTCGCTTCTGCAAGCTGACTATTTAAGTAGCCTCGTAAGATAAGTCTTGTAAGCTAATTAGTGACGACAAGACACCACTTGACTTAAGTTCAATTCACTTCTCCGATACCATTGTGCGTAATTTTGTTCCTTCGTTTCATGATTTCTACGTGAGTTCTTGGTATTTACCGAGTACTACCGATTCTTAGGAAGCTAATGCCTATAATTATTATGTAAGCGGTCTGTGCGAAATTTGCGTTTTTACTATTTTAGTAACAACCATAAGAGTACTCACCGATGGTGAAGATCTCATAGAGAACAATTCCGTAGGACCAACTGTGGATTAGAAAGATAGATAAATATAATGTTAACACTACAATTTCACAAGATTAATAAAAAACAACAACAACAAAATGATAAAAATACAGTTTTCAAACAGAGTATGGACATAAATCACTGTAATATCGAAAATTCGAAAGGTGAAAAGCTAATGAAAATACATCTTTTACTATGTTTTTAGGTGGTTCAAACATTTGGGTCATTGGAGGAAACCCTATAATATATTACCATTGAAACCAAAGCAATCGCGAGCAATGTCTTTCCTTTGGTGTACTACTTACTGAGTCACGGCGCTTCGAAATAAAATCAAAGTACAACTGTGAAGAAGTCGTGGATATGTAACCTTATTTGCGATAAGGGGGATTAAGCCAAGGTGACTCGAGAAAACGGCGTTTTAACTACTCTTCCTGGAAAGTGTTTAACAATATCTTAATACGTTTAAATGGCCAGCTCTTATGAGCATCATTTTTTTTGTTCATGAGCTTAACGCAATTTAATCTCGGGGTGCATATTTACTGTATTTACATATTCGCGTTTGAATGAATTTTCGAGACAGGGAGATATCGTGAGAATTAAAACAATGTGCTCCTTTTGAAAGCCGAACAGGTTTCTGTCTTGTCCGTATGGTCGCATAAATATCAGGCACAAGGACGATTTCGCCAAAACGAAGCCAGCCAAACACTGCAATATTTCGGGGAAATTGCTGTCGAACGGACGCAACCGAAATTTGACATATGCAACTTACGCTTTTTACTGCTGATGTGAAATGCAACATTTGCCCTCGTTTTCTTGGATATTAACGTGAACAAGTTTCATTCAAAACTTTTACTGAAAAAATGGCTCGCTTAGTTAAAACGAAGAGTATTTCTCAAAGCAAACTTGTGTTTACATTGTGGCTAGACGCGATGGCGCCAAAACAAATGATTTGATTTTAGATTGCGTTGTTCTCGTTAGAATGTTATTTCCAACGCTGAAAATGGCTTCGAGAATGCAGCTTTATTTGTGTCAAAAAGTTTCCTTCATCAATTTCTGTGCACACTTGTATAATATCTTGGGTTGAACGGCTCATTTTTTTTCCACAGATCGTGAATTGGATGAACGTAGGAGAAGCTGCGCTTGTGACGGAATATTGTTTATAATTTCTTTCGCCGTCTGGCTGTTTGATCGAACGTTCCTTTTGCCGTTTGTTCGTTCGATCCGAGCCGAAACAAAGTTACATTACTTTACTTTTTTCATTCCGTTCATCGATTCGACTGTTGTTCCTTAGACATACTAGAGGTGTTCCGGCAATATTTCGGAAAGTCGATATCTATTTTGTATGCCGTTGACATATCGATTTGTTTACATCTGAGTGAGTGACAAATTTGCATAATCTGACCCCCAACAACAGTCGTTCCTACGCTTCGTGTATCCACGACTAAAAACAACAACAACAACAACAACAACAACAAAAGAAAAAAAAAACATATTGTGTTATATGTTTTTTTTTCTAGGCTCAAATTGGTGAATAGCGTGAATTAATTTCGTTTCCCCTTATCGTTTCCCCTATCTATCTATAAGGAGACCAATTGGTGATGGTTTCTTCTAATGGAGAGTGGTTGAACTAAACAAAATAGCTCAGCTTCACTTACACATCGCTTTGGCTGGTGAGGGCTGCAGGGTTTCCGTACAGTATTTCAGGTGCTGTCCATTTCACTGGAATGCAACCCTGCAAACGTAATCAGTAATAAAAGTATGACTATAACGCTACAGATACTGGCATATTTACAGCAAGTTCGCACAACATTAATTGCCTGAAAACTATGTAATTCTTGAACAAAGGCTTAACTAAACAAAGTAATTCATCAAGATGTCTTCTAGTGACCGTAGTAGCAGTAGCAATGCTACCAATTACGGAAGCAGTGGCGGTAATAGTGGAAATGGTAGTAGTTGTGGTACAACACTGATGGCAGTGCTAATGGTACAGGTAGAACTGTATAATGGCAGTGGCATTGGTGGTAACAAGGGTACAAGTAGATATGGTTGAAGCGATGGTGGTAGAGGTTGGGGTTTGAAGGGTAGTTCCAGCACCCGGTGAATAGCCTGAATTCTGGCTGTATATTTATTGTGGTCTCATTCGCTCAGAAGCCCTTCAAGCTAATCCAGCCAGGCCGACCACATGCTGGCAGAGATATACCACTACACCGGGGAATATGTCCCCTACTCTTTTCGAACAGTGTTCTTTAACGTCCCACAGATTATTAGGAATAAGTGTTGTGAGACGGGGCCTACGGTTTATCGGCCTTATGCGAGAAGACTAGAAAGTCTAACCATTTGCAGATGTCATTACAAAGGCAGCACTTTCTCCTCAATAGTGGTTGAGGTTGCGAGATTAGTATTGGGATAGTGTTACACAATTCAAGTGCCAGTGGTAGTCCCAGAAGTAATTGTAGTGACAGTTGTACAGCAGTGCGACAAAAGCAGAACCAGTAGCAGTGGTATTGGTAGTGGTACTGTAGAAGCAGAGGCTCTGCATGTTAGTGGTAGTGATTAAGGCAGTCAGGTGTTGGTAGTGATAATGGCAGTGTTGGTCAGGGTAGTGATAATGGTAGTGGTATTGTAGTAGTAGGGGTAGTGCATGGTAGTGTTAGAGGTAGTGAACTTAGCAGTCAGGTGTTGGTACTGGCATTGGCAGTGGTGGTGAAATAGTTTTACAGCAGCAGAGGAAAATGGCAGTGGGCGTGAGATGCCCTTTGAACAACAAATAAAATAATAAAAAGGAATGAATGTGTGGTGTAAGTGGCAGTGGAAGTGACATAAATTATGTTGGCAGCAGTAGAGGAAATGGTAATGGTACTGGCACTGGTAATGGTAAAGTAATGGAACTGGCATTGGCAGTGCGAATAGCAGCGATAGGCCCTTTGAACGGAATGAGGAATTAATGAAGCCAAAGCACTATGTTAATGCTACACGATTTAAATTAGAAAAAGCCAACATGTACCTTTTTGGCATTTCCGTGACCATACTTAAAGTTTTGGTAGGCCAAGCCAAAATCAGTGATTTTACAAACACAGTTTCGGTCCAGTAGGATGTTTCTTGCTGCCAAGTCTCGGTGGATGATCTACAAACGGTTAAATAACAACAGGCATATTTCAGTTCAAAACATCCCTCAAAGGAGAATTATTAATACCTCAAACAATGTAATAATTATTAAAGAACGTTCCAAAATGTATGTAAGTCTGCTGCCATGTTCAGGTTGGGCTGAGTCCACCTGCAAAAACATGTACTTGGGTACCAGATCCTGTAAGACTGGTCAGGTGTACATGGTTGGAATTTTCTATGAATACTTAATGTCATACTAGAGCAACTACCTCATTATTATAATTATTATTGATTCAGGCAATTTAACATTTACCAGCAATGTACCCTGTTAATAATGGCAGGCTTATGAATTGCATATCTTTTTTATACGAAGTGGAAGATTCAGGAGCTAAGCAGTTCACACCGGCTTCCCCCCTCCTAACACCATACCAGAGTTATTTCTTCAACTAAAACTAAAGAAAAGAAATCATCATTGTTTTTTATGAATAATGCGTGCATATTTAAAACTGAGAAGATGACACTTGCTATTTGGGTTGAAAAACAAGAAGTGCGGCCGAGTCATTGAATTAATTTATTTTTCAGTTCTTCACATACCCCTTTCGATCCAAGGAACACCATCCCAGTTGCAATCTGTCTGGCAAATGAGACAAAGTCATATGTACCCAGCTCCAAAGCCTCACCCTCTCCGCAATGATACTTGTCTTCAATTCCTCGGCTTTTTCTCAAATACCCCAGCAAATCTCCACAGGGTAAGTACTCCATGATCAGGATTGGATGAACTGTGTAGATACAAAAAAAGAGGTAACTTATGATACTTGATAGAGATTTCTCCTCCAGAGACCAGATTACATTTACCTAAATGTAGGCTCGCCTGGGCATTCTCTCCTCAGTTGCCAACAAGCCACTTTATAATAAACAAGCTGAAGGATTTTCTGTTTTAACTACTGTGAAGGCAAATAGAAAACTACTTTGTATATAATTGTTGATATTTTGATGTTTAGACAATGCTGTGACCGACAATTAATGTGCCACAACTGAAAGATTTCTAAATTTGCATTTCATGTGTATAAACTGTGGGCAAAATTACCCTTTCTGAGAAGAATGTTTAATTCTTAAGCTAAAACTAAATAAATAACTGTTTGGATGTGCCTCCTTCCCGTAATTAGACTCTAGCAAGAGGTAGACCAAACAAGAACTTACTGCGTGTCGTAACGCATCCAATGAATGTGATGATGTTAGGCTGAGATTGTTCTTCCAGTTTTTTTCCCAGCTCAATCTCCCTCATCAGTGCTTTTCTTCCTTCTGCCCCAGAGGTGGCTGTGATGCAGAAGATCAGTGTACAATAAATACCAAGCAAAACTTAACATATAGTAAGTGAGGTGATGTGCTTGCACAATTCAACACCTTCAAAACGTCATACAGTTCATTGATGCTGGCAGCTTAAGCATTTTATTTCATGAAGGGCAGTTAGCAGCGTTATTAGTTTGCCCTTGAATGACAGTGCATTGCAGATTTCCTATGGATCACCAGCCCCCAAGTAAATCATTTTGACATCCTTCCATTTCACTTATATACTTATCTGAGTCTTTAAATAGACTTAATAACACAATTACAAAGTTCTAGTAATTTCAGCTTTAAGTAACTACAAGTTCAAAACGAGCTCAGTGATCCCCCATTTTTCATTGCCAGGAAATAATTGGCATAATAATATACAAATTTTTGCAAAGTTAAAAAAATTCATAGGAGCAGATCCAGGACCACCTTAATTGGCTCTGAATATGCCCCCACATTTTTTTTAATTTTGCAAAATTATTGTTGATCTTGACACACTTATTACTTTTCAACAATAAAAAATGGGGTTAATAGGGGGTCCTGACTAGCTGATTTTTGAGTTATTTTTTCTTAAAGCTTAAATTAGGGGTGTTTCTTATAGGTTATAGTGTTGCTATGGTAACCTTTTTTAATTATGGGAAAGAATTCATAACTTGGTCACCAATAATTGGGTATTTGTTTGATTTCGCTGAAGGGTAACAACTTAACTCTTTTTAAAAACCTGCAACTTTCCCATATCCCGGACTATGGTTGAAATTAACCATTGTCGTTGCTAAAAGGTCACTTTTGTAGACTTTATCAGCCTGGAAACTGACCGAAACTCTCAATTTTCATTTAATAGGGCTGCGTATTCTCTTGTAAAACCAAAATCGCCCTCTGACAACAGCAAAATTCACGCAACTTTCTCTTGAAGTTTTGAAAACAAAAATTCCTATTGAGGTTAAAAGTTTACAATGGCGGCAAACTTCGACTCCAGGGGCGTTTTCCATTTACTAAGAAATTCCGGAAATTCCGGTTGGGATGTAAATGGAAAACATGTTTTTGATTCGTTCCAATGGAAAATTTCCGAAATAAACGGAACTTCTGAAAAGGTAGTCCTGTTTTCCCGTTGGAAACTTACCGATGGAAAATGCGTGTTCCATTTACGAGTTTCACAAGTTTTCACCAGTTCCAGGTCTTTCACGGCCGCATCTTTGGTAAGATGGCAGCTCCTTCTTCGGTCACCTCGAATAGTTTTATACGAATGCCCCGTGTGTCATGGACTAGTACCTGATCTTCATACGTTAATGAATCACAGTTGTGTGATGTATACCAATGGTAAGCAGAATTTATTGGAGAAAACATTAAATTTTGCCCGAGGGTTCTTTGAGTAAGCTTATTCCGATTGTTTCCCGCGTAATACTTTGCATCTGAAATGAAATAATGTCTTTCGTTATTTTCCTTTCACAGTGGGCGTGAAAGTCCGGCTTTGTCATACAACCAATAAGAGTATCGCTGAGGAATCTTCCAGTGGCTTCATTTCCCTGCACTAAGCTTCAACGGTCCGCCTCGAGTCGCCCTGACGTGGCTTGTAAATATTCATCGATGAAATATCATGGCAATATCTTTTTGAAAAACCCTTCGTTTCGGCGATGATCGCGTCTCATATAAGCTGCAACCGCCGCAAGGATAGGAGTGTCATCATCGTCTTCTCAATTTAAAAGACCTTCTTACATAGACAACTCTACAGTTTCGTTTAAGACATCGTTGTTGCCATTTGGAAGTTTAGCGGGAAAGTTTGGAGCCTGGAAATGAATGGAACGTTTGTCAAAAGGAAAACGTTCTTCACCGATGGTCATCTCCCATCGAAATTTCCGGTATTTTTTGGTAAATGGAAAACGCCTCAGTTCTTGCAATCTGTTCCACATTTTCCTGCCCACTTCTTTAGTGTGACCCCTATAACCCTATTTGATTTCACTTGCTCTCACTGGTCTGCCATGTTTGCGTTTGTGACCCAAAGGAGTTCTGGGACTTTCTTGAATAACAGGCACTTGACAGTCCACCAATTTCCATTTCAGATACTTTTTAAAACCGTGTCGAGCCACCCGGTCTTGATGACAAAATATTGCAATGATTGCATTATTTACAGGTTAAAACTCTCCGAAATTGCCATGCCAGGTCCTGGAATCCACTTACAAAAGGGCGTTTAAGCTCCATGAATTGCCATCACTCGCTCGAATACTTTGAGCGGCCCATTTCGTGTGAAATTGCTTCTCACCTCTGTTTTCTTTCAAAGGGTGGCCTCTACCCATCAATCCAGCTTTACGATGCCAGGCAGGGGGCTTCCAAGGTGGAAAATGGCTTGAAAAGACACTTATAAACCAAATACGCAATGAATTGTAGCTGCAGTAATCGTTTAGAAATAAACGACAGCTAACGTGACAAGCGTGACAACAAAGACAGAGCCTTCGGTGCTGTGGACTGGCAAAATCTCTGTGGTAACCCGTTATATGGAGTAGCTAGGTCGATTTGACGTCCTACCCTTTCGAAATTGCAAGAAAAGGCGACCAAATCGCCGGGGGAAAATGAGTAGTGATATCATCTATCTCAAAGTACAAGGGATAAAAGTGCTAGAAAACAGTGTCAGCCACGTCACCTTATGTGCAAAGAACAACTGAGGAAACCATAAAATAAAGATAAAAACTATCTTATATTATGACATACTCTATACATATCACTACATATCTACAGCTTCCAATCCGTAAATAACCCAGGTTTACAAGGTTTCACATACTAGTCATTGGGTTACCTGTGGATGTATTTCCTTAAATAATCCAGAAAATCTCTTTTTTTTTTCTTCTTAATTGTCTGATGGAAACAATTTTACAACGGTAATAATTTGATAAAGAAATTATTTCATGCTTGGCCATTGTTTAGTATAAATATGATAATTTATTATTAATAAAAACCAGCGGTTGAAAATTCTTACGTGTGAAGCACTTTGCCGCGATAACCTGTCTCCCATGTCCTCGACCTGGCTCCTTCAAACTTCCTTTCCAGACTACTCCAAACGCCCCTGAGCCAATAACCTCTCGCAACACTATACGCTCACGTGAAACCTCCCATTTATCCACTTTATGATCTAGCTCTTCCAGATAATATCCTTGCTCTTCATCAGGACTGAATCATATTTAAAAAAAATGTTATTTAAATTCAAGATTGCAAAGACACTGCACCTAGGGTATGTCAATCGTTACAATTAACTGTCTCAAAAATTGCATCAAATAAAACACTTTCATTTCGTTTATCTAAGGGCAATTACGAAGGACACCATGACTGCACTGAAGACCATTTTGGTCAGGTTCTTGTTGAGTTCTCGTTTGAATCTAATGGGTGGACTTGTCAAAACTAGGAACCCACAGATTGTAAGTTATTATTTCCCTCCTTTCTCTTTTGTCTTTTATTTTGGTTCATATGCTCATTTACTTGGCTTTGTATGTGTACACCAGTGATTTTAATTTTCGATTTCAGAATTCCCCTGATTTACATTATTACATGTATTAAAGACCTGGAACATTTATCAGATTCGATGATTTGGCAGTAAATCCAGAGCGCATTTAACATTTGGACAGCATTAAGAAAAGGTAGTCTGTGCTCTACCCACACAACATCTTTAAAAGCAGATAACATACAAAAATTCTTCCACTTACTTGAAGGCCTTGGCTGTGTCTACAATAATAATAATAACAAAAACAAACACATAGGTAAATGAAACAAAATTGTTGACGAGCCCGTAATAAGCTGTCTGATTTTAACTTAATTATTTGTCCAATACTGATATTGAATTAAGCAACTTAAACATTAAGCGCAAGTTTCAACAACCATTCCTTGTGTTGGCAACTGTAAGAGCGAGTGTTCCAAGGCAAAACACTGTTACTTTCACTGCAGTTCACTGCTCAAAATCCAACTAAACTGCCATCTGAAATTCACAGCTCACCATACCTGTCATGCGACGTTTGCAGATGTACCATATGACAAGTGCAGTGATGATACAGCAGACAGAGGACCAACAATGTAATACCACTCAAATATCTTCCCTTCAGTGGAAGCTGTAAAGACATAAGACATTACTAAGACACCAGACATAAGACATCATAGCCTCTACACAAGTTAAGCACTTACATATGCACTGTACTGTACTGTGTATTCCAAGATTGGTACATTGTACTCTGGTGGTGTAGGTCATCCATAATTTAAGCAGTGCATAAATAAAACAGAAACAGAGAATGTCTGATTCTAAATGAAGCCCAGGCTTCGTGTAAAATGGTTGAAGACAACAGGTGGTTATCTATACTGGAAGGAGTGCCGCTGAGTAGTGGGTCAGAGCCCCTTTTATTATTAGAGATTTCTCATAATTATTGGATACATGGATAAATAATGACCTACCACTGAACAATTGTTAACACATGAAACAATACAACTGTTTACCTTAATGTACATTTGCAATATATCAAGCTGTGGGAACTGCTCCTATCTTTAATGAACATGAAACTAAAACGGTATTCCAACAAACATGCAAACCCTTACTCACCTCTCACTCTGATCTCCACACTGGATGACGCATAACCTGCTTCATTGTGTGCCTCACAAGAATAATCACCGCTGTCATCGGTGTCAACGTTTTCAATAACAAGAGTGCTCATCTTGTCATCATTCGTTATAAGAGCTTTTGATACAACTGGGCCATCGTCTTTTTTCCACTTGATCTCTGACGTAGATTCACTGACTTTGCAAGTCAGTTTGAGCTCATCACCTTTCATCAATGTGGGGTGTGGATTGGGACCAACTTCGGCGGTAGGTTTTTCTGAAGTTTGGATTTACATGATAACAGATAGATATAGAGAACTGAGAGAATTAACGCCATTTAACCACAATTCATTGAAAAGTAGTATATTACGTACGATTCATAAACATGACAATTACATTATTTTGAGACTGATCGACATAACTTAGAAGAAATTGAACAAGCTCATTAAAGATTACCTAACACATGAACTGTGACAGTTGAATTTGCTGAGTCGGCTTTGTTTGTTGCTGTGCACCTGTAAACTCCTTCCATTCCTTTTGTTGTGTTTCGCAGCTTAAGGAGAGATCCCTCCTCAGTAGTGCTCACACTGACACCTAAAGGAAGGTCTCCATCCTCTAATTTCCAGGTTATTTTTGGCTTTGGGACACCAGTGGCCTTGCAGCTAATGTTGGTACCTTGGCCCTCAAGAACAGTTTGGTTTTTTGGAGACACAGATACCTGAGGAGAAACTGAATAAAGAAGAAAATTCAGCCAGTCAATAACTACAATATCAGTCACAACTGCCTAAATATACAGTACCATGCAAAATTGCTTGATGAGCTCAGATTTACATCATTGGGTAACAACTCAATCAAGACGTGAACATATAGAGAGTTCTTGAATTGCAGTCAAACTAGAGAATTACAGCTTATAAGTTCAATTTCAGAGATCCACTGAGTCAGTTGTGTCAGTCAGTCGAGTCAGCAGGAATAAAAGTGGCGTTAAAAGTGACTTATAAGACCATATACAAATGGTGTGGTTTATTAAAGAGAGAACATCAATCCATAAAAGTAACAAAAAATGCCGATCACACAATTTTGGAAAGGTACATGGACAAAACAAGCTTGGACGAGAGCAAAGCACTATAATATTTACAAAACCAATTTCTCCCCAAAATAAAGAATGAGGAAGTGATCATTGCCAGGACATGCATATTTACTTGTTGAAAAAAATACCCGCATAAATAGTGTTCGAAGAACTGACTGTCAACAAAGATCTCACGTGAAAAAAAAGAAAAACAACAAACAAACATGTTATTCCGAGTGGTGACTAGTCCCTCATGACAATTACTGCACTGGCAGAGATAAGTACCATGTTGCAACACAGCCACCACACTAAGTGCTGAGCACAATCTAACGAGGGCCTTACATGGGATGTTTTTATTCGTTTGAGTTATGTGTGTTTCATGACTTCTACATCCTGCATTCTTGGGATTATGGCAACTAAGGGACGAATGTTTAGAGGCCAACAAACTCATACAGCAAAAAAATTAGAATAAACGGTATGAGCGCCTTGTTAGTTCAGTTTATTGTGTTACCTGTTAGACAGTTTGATTTCATTCATTTATTCTCTGGCTGCGGCTTCCTTATTAATTTCAGCCTTGACTTCTTATAGGCTTAAATCTATTGTGTTACCTGTTAGACAGTTTGATTTCATTCATTTATTCTCTGGCTGCGGTCTCCTTATTAATTTCAGCCTTGACTTCTTATAGGCTTAAATCTATGGCTGTATAAAACCATGCACAGAGTTAACCGACAGCCTACCTGTGACGTCAATCAAGACCGTTTTTCTCACTTTCCTGACCGAGTTTTCAGCACTGCATCCATATAGGCCTGCATCATCAAAGGAAGCATTATTGATGGTAACCTCATTGCTGGCATTTGGGAGAAGTGCTCCATTCTTGGTCCAATTTATCGCTGGTGATGGAAAACCATCCATGATGCACTTCATCATAAATGTAGTGTGTAATGGAACGGATTTATTTTTGAGGTGAAGGTCCAGTCTAGGCGGAACTGAAAGAAATAAAATAATTTTTAGCATGTCAGTTGTTGATGATGCAATTAATTCCAGTGTCACCTAAAATTCCCATAATTGCTAAACAATTTATCCATTTGGTGTAAAAAATTCCAGATTGGAAAAAGGTAACAAACACCACATACTGATTGGTACAAGAAATTTAACACAAGGTTGCCACCATCAAGGGTGTAGCCAGGATTCTTTCACAGGTACATACAATTTTCCAAAGCCCCTTTCTCCTGGCACCCCCTCCCCAAGTCCCAAATGTTTCTAGACCCTTCTCCGATAACAGAATATGCAGACTGATTCAAGGCTATTAAACAAGGTGACCACAACGTGTGAACTCTTTACCATCCCTCTTGCTCCCTGTTTGCCATTTTCCTGCCTTTTTGGACCATTCGGTCTGGCAGTGAGTCATGTTTCTTCTCCATGGAAATTCACATTCGGATGTAGAAAAACACCGTCCATTTTATAGACAACATTTTTAGGAAACATGCAGATTTCAGTGAATAGAAAAAAAAATGTTAGTTTTTAAATTTTATTCTTTTATTTATTAGTTCATTTTTTATTAACTTATTATTACTTTACTTAATTTCATTTTTTTTTTACACTTTTTCAGCTACGCATCTGTGTCCATGCGTACTGGTAGCTGCGGCCCTGACCATGAGGGAGAGTTGGGGGGAAACAGTGTGTGTTCAAGGTTAGGAAGTCAGGGAATTTTAGGGACGGTGCGTCCTAATACGAAGATATTTTTTCGCGGATTATCACTATGCTAAAATGTAGATGTTTGTAAGGGCTAACGAAAATTGAAAAGAAAATTGGGGGTAACCGTGCATTTTTCAGAGATAATTAAGTCCAAAGCTGCAAAAATAGAGACTTAGTATTTTTTTTGCAAAAAAGAAAAGAAGAAATATTTCTCTGAACATTTCCTTAGAATTCCTGTTTACATATACCAAGGCAACAACAAACCACAAGCTTTGAAACACATAACAACTGGTGATATAAAAACTACTTTTTATGTGGTATTTATTACAAAATCATTGCATTGGAGGCATTTTTGGCCCTGACTGCTCCCTTTTAGTTGAGCAAAAACACAGGCTAAATATATTTTGCGAACTACGAAAAAATTACCATGTGTTGAGTAGGCTTACCACTTTCGTTTTGTGAGGTAAAAAGTGGGGGTCACCGAGCGTTTTTTAGAGCTAAATTAGTTATTTTCTACTTTTAAGGCGCTGTTTTGGGGGCTTGAGACAGTTTTTGCTCTACCCCCTCCCTAGTAAGTGAAATATTTGCATGTCTTTTCGTTGGGCATGCTGGGATATCCGGTATGGCGACACATGCTGGAACAAAAAGTTTTCTTGGTTCTTCGGGAATTAGAGGACATTTTTTCAATGAAGATGGCTTTGAATGCTAAGAGCAAATTCGAAGACGTTTTTGAGATGTGCATTTTGCGTAAATTTCAAAGTTTTTTCCAGTATAACTTGCCCTTTTAGGCTCTGGCGAAGTGGAAGACAAACACGTACGTAAGATCACGTTTTGTAGTTTTGTCAATTACTTTCGCAGTTGTTTCTTGCGGTTGTATTATCTTTCTGGAAGGAGTTTTGAAATGCATAAAAACTGCGCAGTTTGAGAGCCAGTATTCGTGATTCCTTGCTTCTGATTTTCGCAGTCCGTTATCCAGGCCAATTAAGTTCAAGCTTTTCATCAGTTACGAAGGTAAGACATCGTGTCACGTTATATCTTACGTTCGATGAAAACATCTTTCTTTTTATTATTGTTGAAACAGCAATAAAATAAAAGAATAAAACCGAAACGGATTTGTTGTGTATTAAACCAATATGTGTAGCACATGACTTTTTTAAGCGATTCCCTTGAATCAGTTTATACAGCGATATGTTTTGATTAAGCTTAAGTCTTATATTATTTGCCACTTGACTTCAATTGCTTTTCCCGGCGTGATTCAGCGTAATTTCATAAAACACACCACAATAACGCTTTTGTTTACGAGTATTAGGTGCAGACAGCCTGTTGCCAATCCTGTAAAACTATCCGCTAAATCAAGAGGTTACAAAAACTACGATAACCATCAAAACAAACAATCTTCTGAGGAAATCACGCGAGTAATCGCGCAAGATAAGATGGTTGCGTGGTGCGCAGAACGAATGCGCACTAGCAATAGGAGGCACCGTCCTTAATTTTGGCTAGCCACAAGGTGTTTACAAACAATTCCACAGATAGGGCAAAAAAAAAAAAAAAAAAAAAAAACAAAAGCACTATACTTCAAGGTAACAAGAGCTTGAAAATTAAATGACTGAAGGACAACAGGTTTGGATACCTTTTTGCACATCAAAATGCAACAAAATCGCTAAGGACTTACTATGCACTGTAATAAAAATGTTAGCTTTGTCAGAACCACCCCTGTTTTCTGCTTTGCATGTGTACCTTCCTGTATGTTCAGTCTTCACTTCTCCAAGAAACAGTGATTTCCGTCCTTGTACCACTGCAGTACTAATGGTTTTGGAGTACCGCTTATGCTGCAATTCAGTGTCACAAGCCTGGTTTACACGACAAGGTTTTTGGGCCCGGCACTCCTAAATTTTGGCACGCGGGCCAATAATTTATAGCACAGCACTCCTAATTTTGCCGTGTAAAAGCAAATTTCATCGGCCTGTGTGCCCAAAAACTTAAGCGGGCCGAGACCGCATGGCGAGGTAGTCTCGGTCCGCCTGATGGCCGAGCCGTGCCAATATTATTGTCTCAGACATGCGCATTTGTTTCATGATGGCGTCTCTTTCTGAGAGTAAGGAAGCCGCACCGACCCGTACAAATCGAGGTGTTTCTTGGAGTAACGAGGCTACTGGAGCTTTGATCGACTTCTGGGGAGAAGAACATATACAGTTGTCCTTAAATAACTGCAAAACGTCGAAAGAGACATCGGAGGTTTACGAAACATTGCTGGTGAGTACCGTCATGAAATGAGTGTGGTCGGTTTTACCTTAGCTTCGTTTTCATCACCAGTTCGTGAGAGAGTCAGTCACGTATGTTAAGATTCATAATGACTGAGACAAGAGGAGTTTCTTCTCGTTCACATGCTGTTTGTCAAAGGTATTCTTGGGACATGTATTGCCATGTTGGTGGGCATAAATTGTCAATCCATCCGGTCGTAGGGTAATTGACATATCATTTTTACAGAGTTTGAACAGAATACCGCGTAGTTGAACGTGATATATTATTAGGATGAATTTAACATTCCAATTTTTCAAGGAAATTGGAAGGACATTTACATGTTTCAATTTGTAATAATGAATGCCGTTTGACTGAGAAGGACAGTTTTTGTGATACTTTGCAACAGGTTAAACTTGGAATATATATAAACAAAGGAAATATTTAGAGGTGTTTCCAAATCATAAAAACCCTATTGATTGTTTCTCATAAAAGCTACCCCTCTCAATCAGATGACATTTGTAATTACGGAATATATGCAAATGTATTCTGTAGTTTTTATTTGATTTGGAAACAAACTTTTTACATTTTATGATTAAAAAATAAGCCCCTATTCAAGTAATTAGCTAGAGAAGGATTTAAGAAAATGGTTATTAGTAACCAATGATGCATCCTCGACGTTTTTCAGGTTAGACTACAAAGCAATGGTTATTGTGAGGGATTCTCAGTGAAGGAGGTCATAAAGAAAATGAAGAAACTTCGACAAAAGTACAAGTCCGAAAAGGACAAGAGAAGAATAAGTGGAAGCAACAGGGGTAAAGAATGGAAGTTTTTTCAGAAAATGGATGCATTTTTGTCAAAAAAGCATAACGTTGAACCACCAGTTATAATTGACACCATGGCTGAAAGTGAAGACATTGAAACTTCAGCCCCACAAGGTGAGTACAAGGACAACATTCAATCATTAGAGACTTCTCAAACGAGATTTGCAACTGAATGTATTTTTCTTTCATAAATAGTATAATCCTAGAAAGAAAACAAATTAGTATATTGAAGATGTTAAACTTGTGTGATGCAGCTTGGAGTGACAAGAATACCCCTCACAAATAATGTTAATGTGTCTAGATAAGTTGAAAGCCACTTATTGGTCACTGTCACCATGTGCATTGCATAGCTAATACCAAGGACCGAATACCCACATGAATAAATGAGCAATGAAATTGTAAATCTACCAACTGGCCATTGTGTCAAATGAGTGGCTTTCAGCCTACCTAGTCTCGTTAATTTGTGAGGTACTCTAATAATTAGTACACTGCCTGAAGATGCTCAATAAATGATGCTGTTGAGTTGTGACTTGCAGAAAGGATAGAAATATAGGGAGGGTAGAACTCTGTTTTTCAGATTAGTGATCTGTAAAGAAAATATCCAGGATTGAAGGAAACGTCTTAGGTAAATATGCAGTTGAAAAAAAAATAAA
>JAEMWC010000950.1:42500-50000 GCA_016490735.1 Pachyseris speciosa | reverse complement strand
TGCAAGACAAAGCAGAAAGGTGGCGTAAGACAAACAAGGATCAAACAACACAGGGATCCCAAGAGGGGCGCTGCAAACATGGTCGATTACCAAGATAATGAAGATGACCCTATATATGCATTTGCAGTCGGCAATGAGAAGCGAGCGAAGATTGAAGTCAATGTCGGAGGTTGTAAGCTGAACATGATTGTGGATTCTGGAGCAAGCACCAACATCATCGACAAACAAACGTGGGAGTGGCTAAAGAAGAATAAAGTGAAGTGTAAATCAGCACGCTCGGATAAGAAACTCTACCCGTACGCTTCTCAGACTCCACTGGATGTCATAGGAACATTCTGTTGTGATGTCATTGCAGGAACGAACTCTGTTGATGCAGAATTCTGCGTGATCAACGGAGAAGGAGATCCCCTGCTAGGAAAAGAAACCGCAATAAATCTCGGAGTACTGAAGATTGGGATAGAAGTGGCTGCAGTTCATGCAAATCCAAAGAATATTGGTGAGATTCTGCAGGAAAAATACCCAAACGTCTTCAATGGCATTGGAAAGCTGGAAGGCCGAGCAGTCAAGCTCCACATCGATCCAAACGTAAAGCCAGTGGCCCAGCCAATACGGAGAACTCCTTTCAGTCTTAGATCCAAGGTGGAAGAGAAGATTCAGGAACTGGTTGATCTCGACATCATAGAGCCAGCTCAAGGGCCCACCCCATGGGTCAATCCAGTAGTTGTTGTCCCTAAGTCAGGAGGAGACATCCGCCTTTGCATAGATATGCGCAGGGCAAACCAGGCCATACTAAGAGAGAGGCACCCAATCCCCACGGTTGACGAGATAATGCAGAGTTTGAATGGCAGTAAGGTGTTCAGTAAACTCGACTTAAAGTGGGGATACAACCAACTGGAATTGACACCTGATTCGAGGGAAATCACGACATTTGTGACACATTGTGGATTGTTTAGGTACAAGAGACTGTTGTTCGGGGTTAACTCAGCCTCAGAACAATACCAGTACGAGATCCAGACAACACTTGCTGGCATAGATGGACAGGAGAACATCTCGGATGACATTATCGTACACGGGAAGAACCAGGAGGAACACGATGCACGCTTGGAGAGCGTAATCAAGAGGCTCGGGGAGCGTGGGCTGACCCTCAATGCAGCAAAGTGCCAATTCAGCATGGACGAGCTAACGTTCGTAGGAATGGTACTCTCAGGAAATGGAATCAGCTGCGCAGCAGAGAAGGTTGCGGCTGTCAGAAATGCAAGGGAACCTCAGAATGCATCAGAGACACGCAGCTTCCTGGGACTAGTAAACTATTGTGGGCGGTTCATTCCCGACCTAGCAACGATCTCTGAACCACTGAGGCGTCTGGCAAAAGCGGGAACACCGTTTGTGTTTGGCAAAGAGCAGAAGGAGGCATTCGAAGAGTTGAAGAAACGCCTTTCTAGCGCAGAAACTTTGGGGTATTTCGACAAAGACTCCCCAACGCAAGTAGTCGCTGATGCCAGCCCAGTGGGGCTCGGGGCTGTTCTGACACAGATACACAAAGGTGGTCCAAGAATTATCAGTTACGCAAGCCGTAGTCTGACCGAAACAGAGCGGAGATATTCGCAGACGGAGAAGGAGGCGCTCGCACTCATATGGGCCTGTGAGAAGTTTCACCCTTACATTTACGGGACGCCATTTGAACTTGTAACTGACCACAAGCCACTAGAGGTAATTTGCGGCCCAAAATCAAGACCATGCGCACGCATCGAAAGATGGGTCCTAAGGATGCAGCCATACAAGTTTAAAGTGAGGTACCAACCAGGACCAAAGAACATCGCTGACTCACTATCAAGGTTGGTGAACAGTGAAGAGAATGGAAGCAAATGCTCATCGCAGGCGGAGGAGTATGTACGATTTGTAGCAGTATCTGCAACACCCAGTGCAATGACGACTCGTGAGGTAGAAGAAGCATCTACTGAAGATGATGAACTGGCAGCAATCAGAAAGTGTATCAATGGAAAGCCATGGGATCAGTTGGTCTACAAACAATACCTTCCATGCAGTGGTGAGTTGTGCACGATTGGACAGTTGATACTCAGGGGGACAAGAATCGTCATCCCGAAGAAACTTAGACCGAGAATGCTATCCCTTGCTCACGAAGGCCATTTGGGCATCGTTGGAACTAAACAGAAGCTACGCAGCAGAGTATGGTGGCCTGGAATGAAAAAGATGCCGAGAAATACTGCAAAACCTGTTATGGTTGTCAATTGGTCAGTCGCCCCAGTACCCCAGAACCTGTCAGAACAACAGCACTACCAACCGGACCATGGAGAGATTTGGCTATCGATCTCCTAGGACCGTTACCAACTGGCGAGTCCGTTCTGGTTGTAGTGGACTATTATAGCCGTTACTACGAGGTTGACATTCTAAGATCCACAGTCACTTCCAAGATTATCTCAAGTCTAGAAGAAATGTTTGCAAGACACGGCCTACCAGAGACTCTGAAATCAGACAATGGACCACAGTTCATAGCGACAGAATTTGCAGCATACATGGAGCGGCAGGGAATCAAACACCACAAAGTTACAGCTAAATGGCCTCAGGCAAACGGCGAAGTGGAGCGTCAAAACAGCTCACTGCTAAAGCGGCTCCAGATTGCTCATGCTGAGAACAAGAATTGGAAGGGAGAACTGATCACGTACCTCGCCGCCTACCGAAGTCTGCCACACCCAACGACAGGGGTAAGCCCAGCTGAATTGCTCTTTGGTCGCAGAATGCGTACCAAGCTCCCAGAGCTGAGTGATGTACATGTAGAACAAGGAGTGCGTGACAGAGACAGCGAACAGAAGAGCAAAACGTATGCGGACACAAGGAGAGGTGCAACATACTCAGAAGTACTTCCGGGTGATCAGGTTCTGGTGCAGCAGGAGAAAAGGGACAAGCTCTCAACTCGGTTCAACCCGAACCCCTACACAGTCCTGAGCAAACACGGCAACAGCTTGGTTGTACAATCCCGAGAAGGAGTCCAGTACTCACGCAACACCTCACATGTTAAGAAACTACTACAGAACAGCGACACACCAGGTGCACAGGAAGAAACAGTGTCAGAAACACAGAAGCAGGCGGAACCCGCCCAACGGCAAACTCCAGTGCAGGAACCAAATGCTGTTGAGCCCACAGTTCCAAGTGCTATTGAGCCCAGAGTTCCAACTCTTCCAATTGCTCCTGTACCCGAAGTTTCACCCAGGAGATCAAGGAGGCCTAGAACGGCACCAAGTTATCTTGAGGACTACTATACTTAACTCTCAGAGACACTCTCGTCCGTAATGCGAGAGAACATCGAGACACTATCATTGTTGACATTAAGAGATTTATTTGAACTCTTATAGATCCTGTTTTTCGTAGATAGGACTGTTTTTGACATTTTATTAATGTTCTAGCGTTAAGCTTATAGTGCTACCATTTGTTATCTAAAAGGGGAGGGATGTAGTGTCTTTAGAACCCAGATCCCCTCGTTAGGGCAGAACGCCTGACTATTGTAACGAGAGAGCACGAGATACAATGGTGGATTAAATTATCACACTGTCTGGTTTTATCCGGTGGAATCCGTCTTTGTGTCAGACTAGCCCGGTCCACAACACCGTCTATTACTTGGATTAGATCATCACCCTGGGGAAAGTTTATTACTTTAGGCAACTTTCGATTTATGACCTCGGAAACCTCTTTGACGCAGATGCATACAAATGAAGTTGAAACACCAAAGAGATGTGCAATTGTTCTGAATTCTGCTGTTGATGCCAAGTAGTAGAGGGTTAAAGCAAATCGGCGTTCAGCAGAGACAGCCTTTCGCATAGCTGTATCCTTACGAGATATATCCCCACGAATTTCATTTAAGATGAACGAGAACGTTTCCTTGGTAACTCGGAAATTTTCATACCAAAGTTCCTCACTGTAAGATTCTTTTACCATCTCAAACCAAGTGCTGGTTCTTGGGTACTGCCAAATAGCTTTTAACCGTGGCTGGTTTGTCACCGCTAAAACTGCCTGAACGAAAAACAACCTGCGCCTTTTGAGATGAGCACAATAAGAATAAAAGGAGTTGGCTTTTTTCCTGATAACACATCTGTTAGCCCGTTTCTTAGGTAAGTAGTACCACAAAATAGCACATGCTTTGTTGACGTCCGCCATCTTGAAAACGCCTGGCATACATGAAGAATCTGCCCAAAAGTAGTTAAGCCGATGACACCAGCATCGACTTGCTCGGACTTTCACGATGCCGTTTTCCGTTTCAGGAGTGCATAACCACAAAACCGGGCTCGGCCTTATCCAGGAAAATTGTGTTGTGTAAATGGGACAGTGGCGGTCCAAAAAAATTGGCCCGCGTGCCAAATTTAGGAGTGCCAGGCCTAAAAACTTGTCGTGTAAACCGGGCTACATTGTCCCCTTCTCGTGTGTTCAAGGTTGGGAAGTCAGGGAATTTTAATTTTGGCTAGCCACAAGGTGTTCATAAATTTATTTAAACAATTCCACAGATAGGGCAAAAAAAACAATAGCAAGTTATACTTCAAGGTAACAAGAGGTTGAAAATGACTGAAGGACAACAGGTTTGGATACTTTTTTTGCACATCAAAATGCAACAAAATCGCTAAGGACTTACTATGCACTGTGATAAAAATGTTAGCTTCGTCAGAACCACCCCTGTTTTCTGCATTGCATGTGTACCTTCCTGTATGTTCAGTCTTCACTTCTCCAAGAAACAGTGTAGTATTTCCTTCAGCAACAAGATTTCCGTCCTTGCACCACTGTACTAATGGGTTTGGAGTACCGCTTATGCTGCAATTCAGGGTCACATTGTCCCCTTCTCGTATGCCATGAGGTCCTGATAGCTGGATTTCTGGGAGACCTAAGCAAAAAAAGCTTCTATAATTATACCCTTAAAAGGCGTTAAATAGTTACATTGCATGTAATAATAAAAAAGAAAAAACAAACAAAAAAATGCCATGATGACTATTAGTAATCGCATTAACAGATAAGAGGCTGTATGTACTCGATCGACTTAAGTTAATTCAATTTACATAGGACAATTTGTTTCCAGAGATTGATAATGCATATTAAAGTTCCAAAGAGAAAATTTCCACTTCTACTGCGATCAATCGTGTCAGGAACCGGGAGGATAAGAAGCCGGATTCAAGAGATTGTAAAACTGCAAAAGTGGGATAGCCCTTCAATTTTTGTTACGGGTAATACATCTCAACATTCTATTATTTCTATGCCTCACCACCTCCTGTTGTTTGTCGTGAATCACATCTGCACTCGTGTCCGCTGAATTGCATGCAGTTGACATGTGTGTTCTGCAAGTCAATTCCACACTTTTGCTTCGAGTTATTTAACATAAACATGCTTAGTCATGCCACAAGTTGTGGAGAAATTCTTTTAAGTGAGCCCAAACGTTTCGCCACACAGTAAAAACAACTGTACGTGGACTATTAAATTCACCGTACTAAAATCAACTCGGCGTGTGGACGTACTGCAAACAGGACTACGGTAGGTGCCCGCGCTCGTACGTGTAATGGTTGGTGGCAGTCAGCAAAGCGCATGAGCAAATGTCGATCTTTTAGAATCAGATTTTGAAATGCGCGAGAACGTGCATGGAAAATGTTCAAGAAAAGCGAACCCGGTGACCCCCCTTTTTAATATTTTCAATATTTTTGTCTTGTAAAGAGGAAACGTCACACAAAATTCAAGAAAATTCTATCAGAAAAATTTTACACTACTCATAAATTGCCTTTTCTTGCATTTATAAAACATGCGCTTGATAGAAATTTTTTAAAACATTTTGCAGTTTCCTTTTCAAATGGCAAAAGTAATCACATGAAAAAAATAATGGGGTCATCAAGTTATTTTTCAAATTGTAAGTGCGAGAAGTTGAAATACAGCTCTGAATAAAACTCAAATACCGTTGCCATGGTAACAGCTGATGATGTAATAATACTTATTTTTGGTCAACAACTAAATGTATAATTAAATAAAAAGTATTCTTTCGGCCTTGGTTTGCCTTTGTGTTCTTTTCTCCCGAAGCTTATGTCTTGAAAATGCTAAAAACTGGTACCAGCCACCTTATGGCTTAATTTTAGCCCTTTAAATTATGACCTTTTGAAGAGGAATTGTCCTGTTTCATCTGCTTGTGCTTTGTGCGATGCACCTGTTGAAGATGCCAAACATTATTTCTTGTTTTGCCTGAGTTATGCTACTCTGCGCGGAATACTTTTTGCCTCCGCTGCACACTTGTTGGGGGGTAAATGGCTCTCTGCATCTAATAAGGAGTTCCTGGTATTAACTGTCAACTTAATGTAAACTTGTTTTATGCTGTTCAGTGTTTTATCTCCCAATCAAATCGTTTCTCGCAATTGAATTGATTTATTTATTTATTTTAGTTTTTATTTTATTGTTTTAGTTTCTGTTTTTGTTGTTTTCGTTGTTGTCGTTGTTGTGTCTTAGCTTTGACCGTGATGTTTGATAATAATAATAATAAT
Source organism: Pachyseris speciosa (assembly GCA_016490735.1). Classification (NCBI taxonomy): domain Eukaryota; kingdom Metazoa; phylum Cnidaria; class Anthozoa; order Scleractinia; family Pachyseridae; genus Pachyseris; species Pachyseris speciosa. The sequence continues at coordinate 43,485 of JAEMWC010000950.1, read as the reverse complement.
AATAATAATAATAATAATAATAATAGTAATAACAATGTAAACGGCATAAGCTCTCTTGATGAGCACTATGTGCTCTTAAAGCAAATGCCAAAAAAAATAGTGTTTAAATAAAAAAATTCAGGTTAGGTCTCTTGTTATTAAGGATGAACAATCTTTCAGAGCTTAGTGGCGGTATCTCTGACGTGCACTTCACCAAGATTGAAATCCACTGTCAAGAATGACAGTCTTAAGTTAATGTTTTTTTTGTGTGACCTATCAATGAAGAGAGCTGCTGGTGCCCCACCCACACACCTTGAGCTAGCAACAATAAGTAATGTTAGAGTGTCAACTGAATTAATTGTAAGCTGCCATCACTTTTCCTACCGATGCCATTCAGTTTCGGCTGGGACAACATCAAAAGGTGGAAGATGACATCGTGGTACCATGCTAATACATGTAGTTTCGTCCCACTTTTTGTGGTAACAATGAATAAAGAAATGAATACAGTGGTGGTTGAGGCCATCAGACCACTTTAACACACAGGTATTAATATAATCCTAACGATTCTCAAAATCCTTTTCAGGTCATGCAAGTCGTTCCAATGATGACCAGGGAACAATAATTATAAACTTTACCTCGTTCAGACACAAGGGACTGTTGTTTTGCATTCAGTTTCAGCTTCAGACCAATACCAGTGTAAGTTTCAGATGGTTGTCCCTACCATTATATCGAGATAAAAAAAGTGCTTGAATGGTACACTGTCTCCAAGACAAGGAAGAATGTGATTTTCATGCGAAGAGGGTGCTCAAAAGACACTGGAGCGCAGTCTGCTAAATTGTCCTCACTGCTCTAGCGGGAGCTTTATGGGCTACCTCCCTCCACTGGACTGTTGGTTCCACAACCAACTGTAAGGCTTTGCAGGGATATGGGGTTAGCCTATCGTCAAGACTCCACTTAATCCTGAGATGAAACAGACCTGACCACAGGGCTGGGAACCACGTTTGCC
>JAEMWC010000950.1:0-37500 GCA_016490735.1 Pachyseris speciosa | reverse complement strand
GTATTGAGGCTCTTCTTTCCTCCGAACAGATCTGTCTGTGTTGGCGTCAAGCCTCCTCTGTCTTGTACCGTCAGTGCTGTGTGACAGGGCCGGTGATTTGCCAAACGCTGATGAGATCATCAAAACCTACAAAGATGATCTCCCGTCGCCGGAGCTTTTACGTCAAGAACTTCTTCGATTCCAGATCAGGTGGAACATAGTTAACTAAAGATATTAATTCCGCGATATTCCAGAATTACACAACAAATTCTACAAATGGGTGAGTGAGAGATAACAGTATATATTGTTTCTTATTTCTTTCAGATACTCCTCAAAACCGGAGGAAGATAGGCCAAATACAGCAGCCAAAGCTCTTAAGGAGTGCGAAGATGATCTCTTTCCAAATATATACGCGCTCCTCAAGATATGCGCCACAATCCCTGCAACGAGCTGTGAATGTGAAAGAAGTGCGAGTTCTTTAAGGCGGCTGCATACATGTAACAGGGCATGCATGGGCCAGGAAAGGCTGTCGTCCCTCGCACTAATGCGCATACATTATCAAGTTAAAATTGTTTTGGATGAGGTGGTAAATCTGTTTGCCACCAAAAACCCACGGAGGCTGGAGCTCGGGACTATTCTGAGGGATTAGTTCCGCAGTATTTTGATGTATCATTTTACATCGTAAAAGTTGTCCTTTATAACTTAATTAAAACAGTTGTATTCGACAAATGTAATATTCAGTTCCTAACGTGTACTTTGTCGTTGCAATTTCTCATGTATTGCTACTTTCCTAAATAAACGGATCAGACAATAAAAAATACATTTCGGTAGTTTGGTCCACTTTGGCCCCGTTAGCACCCCCCCACATAAAATCCTGGTTACGGGCCTGACAACCACGCATGGTCTCCATTCTTTCCGTTATTTTGGCGCGCATTAGTGAAACAGGCTTCCCGACGATGTCAGGCGATCGGAGACGCTGGCTGGTTTTCGGCGTGGGGTTAAGCGGCATATTTCCCAAGGCCGGGCATTGCTATATTGATATACTTTTATTGAAACACTCTTACTGTTGTAACGTTCCTATATTATTTCACTTGATGTATTTATTTATTTAGCTAGTTAGTTAGTTATTTGTTATCTCATTCGGAGAAATTAGCGTCATGTATGCTATATCTAAATCCGAAGAAAAATAAAGTTATGTTTGTATGTAAAGGTGACAAGGTCAACAACCAAATGTCACCACCTAACGATGCAATGATTTGAGCACAGAGAAGACAGCCAGCATGATCTTACCAGTTAATTTAGGAGCCTGTTTTGTGGTCCAGTCTGTGGTTTGAAGTTGCAGTGCAGAGCTCCTACCACTTGGCCATCATTGGCCTAACTGGGTGGGGGTAATGGAATGTTGCTGTCAGGAAATAGAATCAGCTGCGTAGCAGGAGGCCATCACAGATTGAAATAGAACTCATAGCGTGAAACACCCAACTTCCTGGAATTGACTTATTAATTTTTGCATCTGGCCAGTTCATATCTGACATACATGTGGCGACAATAGAAGAACCTGTGAGGCCCCTGATAAAGGCAAGGGTTAGCAAAATAGTAAACAGTGGCATAAGAGGGGCTTAAAGAGGAGGCTTCATATTGCAAAACATGGGGTTCTTTAGACACAGGTACTGTACCCCATCTGAGAATCAGGCTGTTCTGTTCCAGTCACGGATGCATATGGATGGCCTAAGAATGATAACCTACATGTTAGGACACCATTTGTGATTAGCAGGGAGTAGAGAGTGGCATTGGAAGCTCTAAAAAGGAGGCTTCAAAAACATGGGGTCCTTTGGACAAAGATATCCCATCTGGGGATAAGAGATGGGTACTGGTGGCCTAAGAATCACAAGCTACGTGATGATACTCTAGTTAGGGCCAAAGATGCTTAAAATTGGAAAACAGAATGCACACTCGCTTTAAACTTGTGGCATGAAGTTTTACTGTCACATTTACAGGTTTATGAGAATGAATCTATCAAAATCTGTGAAAATCGCATATTTCAAGTCATATGTATTTGAAAATTATAAATCATAATTATATTTAGGCTTATACGAGATTCGGACTGTGATACTGGTGCAGTGCTCTACCAACTGAGCTCAGCTAACAAGCCAACTGAGAGCTGGTCAGTTTGTTGGTTCATTATACCCATGAGTGATGGATATAAAATATGAGAATGAGTAAATGAAAATATTATTTGAACTGCGGATTAAAGAATAAAATAATTTTATGGGAATTTTCATTGCAGTTATGCCCATTACTTAAGCAGTAGTGGAAACAAGGCCTGAAAAAAAATTCTGGCCTGTACGGGAGTCGAACTCATGACCTCTGTGATACTGGTGCAGTGCTCTACCACCTGAGCTAACAAGCCAACTGGGAGCTGGTCATTTTGTTGGTTTGCAATAAACCCGTGAGTGACGTATGTCATGGTTCAATTTTTTTATTTTTCTTTGTTTTGCGCTCATTATTATACATTACTATACACAAGAACAAAAGAAAATAAAAATTGAACCAACGATAAAATTGAACTACAACATACATACAGTTGTACGTATGAGAATGAATATTTGAAAATCATCTAATTATTTGAACTCGGATTAAAGAATAAATATCGGAATGTTCATCCCAGTTATGACCACTACATAACTGCCAATGTCAGAAATATCGAGAATCTGAAATCAGTTTCGAAAAATCAAATTTTGCCTAATGGTCCAGCCAAACAACCCTTTAGGGGAATTATTTCAAGAATGATATTGAAAAATATCTGTGTGATACTACATGTAACTCAAATATGCATGCATACATACTTGCAAACAACTTTGCAAGTTCTCGCAACAAGAATTAAACCTGTGACCTTCTGATTATTAGTTCTGTCATGCTCTACCAGTGAGCTACAATTAAGAGACTCGTGGCAGCTGGCCCATTAAACTAGATTGATATGATTAATGTCCTACATAAAGACCTGTACACATGCATAATTCCAGGATTCAAGTGTTGATACATGTACATGTAGGTGGCAAATTTATAATGGGAATAATTATACACAGTGAGATGATAGATTTTAAGCATGGTGAATGAATGAAAGATTTAATTATTCAATACTGTCGCATGTATATTTTGAAAAAAATAATTGTCAGATTTCTTCCAAAGGGAGTTGAACTTGCTGCTTATAATAATAATAATAATAATAATAATAATAATAATAATAATAATAATAATAATAATCTTTACTTACTAGTTCAGATGCTCCACTGTTGAGCAACAGGAGAGCTGGGCCATTAAACTTGATTCATGTGACAATGTACAGGTGTACGCATCCTGAGTATAGCTAGGATTTGAATGCCAGTAGGTGGAAAATTGGTATTGAGAATTTTTGTGACTACTGTGCTTGCGCAAGTTGTCACTATTGCCATCATCTTGACTTTCCGAAAGTGAGTAAGTAACAATAGAATATCCTTTGGAGCCAATCAGCATGTTTCTTGTGGTCTCTCATGAACACCTGGATTAGCGATGATTTGCTGATGGTCCTCGATGACAAACTAAAATCTTGGCCTCCTTGTGGTGTGATTTCACCCCGATCTCAGGTCAACTGAAATGATTTGCATTATGTGTTGTCAGAAGGTTTCAAGTTTCTTTTGACATATGCAAATTAGTGTACTGTTTTCAACGCAGAAGACAAAAATTTGTTGTTCCTCCAGTTGTTTTTGGCTGCTCTCACTAACATCTTCAATCAATTTTAATTACACTTAAAACTTTAAAAGAACAAGAGCCATAATGGCTTTTAGCTCAGGGAAACTGATTGCAGGATGTAGCTTGGAGAGGACATGCTGTCATTGCCACTTGCCAGGCCTTGCCAAGGGGGGTAGTGTGATACCAATATACCTGGCTTTTTCCCCGTAAGATACCAATATAACTTAAAGTTGTAAAACGTGCGATACGTAATACCTAAAATTATCTTGAAGCATTTAATTCATGGCTGTATACCGAATACCTAAAATTCAGAAAGAAGCAGGTACTTTATACCCGAATTATAACATAAAAATACCATATACCTGAATTAAAATGGCCCTAGATACAGGTATACCCAAAACCCCGGTCTGGGCCTGACTTGTCGTTTGACATAAGAACCAAGACCAAAGGGTCGTGAATGCAAATATGAGATTGCAAAATTTATGGCCGAAAGATAATATGGCAATGATTTATCCTATGATTTTGAATCATGTAAACACCGATATTAAAGTACAGTTCCATTTTGGGATATTGTCCCTCTTTCAATTTCCACTTCAATTTCTCCTTCGTTAGCCTCAGTTCGTACTTTGACCACAAGCACCCTATCATACGCATTCTGTTATTCCCATCGATTAAACTATGGCAATAAAGCAAAGGCACCTTTAACATACAAATGAATTCTTGAGGATCTTGGAACATTTTTACTGATGTGTTTTTCGCCTTAGTTTTCTTGGATTGTTCCCAAAATTACCCACCTCTTTGACACAAATCCTACGGGAGAGTTGAAAACACTGACCCCCGCTCCGTGGACTACCCCACGGAGTACTCCACGGACTACCCTTTGGACTACTCCGCGGACTACCCCTCTTATGGTAAAGCAAAAATTACTTTTAGGCTGAAAAAAAGATACAAGATTGAAGACGTACTTGCGTAAGTCGCCATTTTGGTTACCGCCATTTTACTTTGCGGGTTTACCTAAAAGAAGGAATCCTGAATCAGGAATCCGGAATCCGGAATCTGGAATCTAGAAAATCAGAAAGAGCTCAGATTGAGGACAATATTTGAAACCAAATGTTTCTGCAAATGATCAAACTCTACTACCATCACTGTGTTTCGCCTATATCCTAAGTTGACATCAAAATTCTCCTGTTTTGTATGTACCGTAGGTAACTCGGCTAGCGCCATCTTATATGAAACACGTAATTCAGCTACTAGGCAAGTTGTTTGGCTATGAAATAATGTAAATAAAAGTAGGATGTTATAATTTTTTCTTTTCATTTTCTCTGTAACATTCGCAAGTTGATTGCCTTGTGATCAAAGATCCTCGTACCTCGAACAAGCTAGGAGCGAGAGATGTATTCGAGTGGTAGCGTTTTGATCGAATTTGATCGTAAGTTACATAAGCCCCCTCGATTAGCTTTGCTACATGCGGGTTGTGTATTTCTCTTAATAGTAATCTTTAAATTATTGACATAAATGGATGATGATGACAGGCACAAAGCTTCGTGGGGATATTTATCTTGGACATTGAGTACCACCGGAACGGTCGTCCACAAGTTCAGTGCCAGTAAATGATCAAAAAGGTGCTCGAAATTTTGCTAAAAGTTGCTCGAAAATTGGTTGACGTTTTCAAAAAGTTGCTCGTTTTGCAAAAAGGTTGCTCGTTTTTGAAACAAGTAAGAATACTCAGTTTCTCTTTTTAAAGTAAATTTATTCGTTTCTGCTCATATACGAATGACAGGTTGTCAACTATTCAACCAACTACTTTTAGCGGCACAAAATGTGCACCCGAATGCGCTGACTTTTAGCATTCGCCACTGTATTCAGTATTAACAGTATGTTTGATAACTGATGGTCATATTCGGAACATGGAAACAATAAATTTCTTAAAAAAACATCATGAGCACAAATAATTAAAATAGCACTAAAATAAATAATGCATGAAATTAATAAGAGGAATAAAAGAACCGAAGACGAAGATAGATGTCTTACAGGAGGAGGTGGGTGACAGGAGTGGAGTCTTAGTCTGGGACTTGGTTTGTTCCTTCCAGTTGAGTCCAGATTCCGGATTCCGGACTCCACAGTCAAGATTCCAGCTTTTAGGTAAACCCGCCAAGTAAATGTTGGTAACCAAGATGGCGACTGACCCAAGTACGTCTTTTGTATCTTTTTTTCAGCCTAAAAGTAATTTTTGCTTTACCATAAGAGGGGTAGTCCGCGGGGTAGTCCGTAGGGTAGTCCGTGGAGTACTCCGTGGAGTAGTCCACGGAGTGGGGGTCAGTGGGTAGTCCACGGAGCGGGGGTCAGTGTTTTCAACTCTCCCCAAATCCTACTGGGTTCACGCGCTTGTCTTCGAGACACAGGAATCCTGTTACTTGTGTTTTCGTAGTAAATAAACTTGTCAAATCGTGACATGCACGTTTTGAGAGAAACAGATTCTGCTACAACAGAATAGGCTGTTTTACAAGGTGATGTACCTTCCTTCCTCAAAGGTTTGTTCAAAGCCGGAATAGCACAAATCAGAGACAAAAGTATACCGTTTATCAGCTTTAGTTTGAGTGCTTTGCGGCATTGTTTTGCTGTCACATCCTGTAGTCAGCTCCAGTGGAGGTTTCGCTAGAGATTGAATTGGTTCTGATGCTATATTCTTTGCTCTGGGTTTAGTTAATTTCAATGTACGTAAATTTCTAGATTTAGAAGGATTTGATGTTGTACTCTTTTTTGATTAGTTTCAGTAGCTCAAATGATGGTTTGTTTTGAGATGTTAATTTTAACACTGGTTTGTTTACACGTGTAAAAGCTTTCATATCTCTGGACAGTATTTGCTTGTAAATAACGTATTTACCCGTGTATAATACGCACCCGTATATAATGCGCACCCTGTTTTTCTAGACAAATTTTCCAAAAATAAAATAAATAGCAGTATACCTATCTGTTAAAATAACCACCATTTGGTCAGAGAAAATTCTCACCTGATCGAACAGCTCGAGTTATCTACTCGCGAAAAACAAATACAAATTTTAATTTCTGTCAGCTCGGGTTAAGTCATTGATTTAAAAAAAAATTTTTTACCTGTTCCAGTTAAAATTTCTCTGATATTCAAAAGCTTTTGTCACTGTTAGGTTGTTCTGACTTTTGTTAAGCTTGTGTTTCGTGTACTGGGATCAGTAATTTGTTAATTACAAAAGGCAACCCAAAACTGTTTTATCTGATAAGAATCTGATAACAATAGTGTATTCCCGAACATTGAGACTGCACGAGAGAAAGATTTACAGGGGCACCCAACGACAAGTTTCGGTAGATATCTGTTCGGTGGAGGGTAATTCGCCTTGCGCTTTCGGCGTCGATTAAACAGTGCGCTCGGATTTTCGTAACTAAAGGTGGCCTAAAAGGTTCGAAATTGGGAAATCATAGCCCCTGAGGTTTTCGGAAAGGTCGTAATTGCTTTTTTTTGGCAGTCAAAAACGTCAACTAGCACTTTCAGAAAGAAAATAGAAAGTTCGTGGAGAGGTAATTTCAGCTTGCATTTTCTCAAAGGAAGATTTTGTTTCCTAACATTTTCGGGCAATTAAAATTTCAGCTAGAGAATCCGAACAGATGAACTTCTTCTAGCTCACGAAAACATCGCTTTAAAAAGACTTCAAACACCATAAGGCACTTAAAAATGCCTTTCAACAGCTTTTGGTTGATTTGGCTCGTTGGGTGCCCCTGGATTTAGACACCCGTTACAGGAATTCTCATATGCTCAAAGACTCTTCGTTGTTGCTGTGTAAGAATTTTCGCTTTCATTCGCTGACACTTTATGTTTTCACGTATCTGAATGCTAACAAATGATCGTGGTGTGATCTGTTCAATCAAGTGTAACGCAGTAAGATCTCTTGTGAAATGCGTCTCTGACAATTTTCCGTTGTCAAAAGATTTTAAATCTTGTAAAGCCTCTGCAAAATATACCTCATTTATTTTGTCTTTGTTCTGAGCTGCTGTACTTCAAGCAAAATAATTGCGAACTAACTTCGGCACACAAAATGTGTGTTTCGTTACCATATTCAAATAGGAGGATATTTTGTTTCATCTTTATGCAATTTTTTGGCATCTGTTCACAGAATATCTCCGACAGTTTTATTGCGGTTTTTCCAGCCAGTTTATCAGCGGTAATTTAAAAGCAACTGTGATAGGTTATTCGCTTGTTTATTATTGCAATGGCATGGACGACAGCCTTTTGAAGTCCTGTTTATTGTCTTATCTATCCTTTGTTAACCACACGTGTATGTAAATGAGGGAAGCGATCAACAAACAAAAGGTTCTGTGTACAACACGCAGAGTTTCCTTAACAAAATCTTGGGAAAAAGTGCGAATTATACACGGGTAAATATGGGTAAGCAACAGAGCTAGATTGTAACAAGTAGAAAAAATGCTATAAAAAGTAAAAGATGTCAAGCAAGTAAAGAACATTTACCACACTTAAAACCTCTTTTCACTGTGGCGCACTCTCAGGGCTTCAAAATGGCGACTGAAGAAAGTTTGGGCGTTGTCCCGTTGATGACGTAACACTGAGCATGCCTATTATGAGCAAAGTCGTTTTGTGTGCCAACTGCATTTCTAAGCTCGGGCTAAGCCCAAGCGAAAAAATATAGCAGGAGTACATTCGGTAAAAGTTTCAGTGCAAAATACTGTATTACAATCATGTGGTCCAGGTTGGAATGTAATTCAATATTAGTTTTGTTCTAAAAATACTCTGGAAAGGCTTCGTGGCTCCTTCCACTTTTTCAGTAAGCAACGAAAGATTTTTGTCCATTAAGGTTTGGATACTGTAGTAAATAAATCAACATTACTCCAATTGGGCTATAAATCAAAAGCTTTCCAAATATTTAGCATTTCTAGTGTTTCTAAATCAATGCTCGTGTGTGCTTTTGGCAGCATGATGAAGAAAACAGCCGTGAAAAGCATTTTTGCTCTAAATTCCTGAGATTCCTGGTTCAAAGATATGATTTCCTAAAACCTTGTTGAGTCTGTATTACAGGTAATTTCACTTGGTGTTTGTCGTTTTTCGGTCCTTGGTTCTCGTTTCATGATCCTCAATAGTCTCAACACGTTAGTCGAAATGAAAGTCACCAAACATGAGAAGCTGGGTCTTCACTTCTCGGGTATTCAGGCCTTCTGACAGGGTGCGGGAAAAAAAATGAAAATTGTGCGCTTTTTTGGAGGCGAATTGCGCGGGACAAAAAGTTAATTGTGCGGGTAATTGTGCGGGATTGCGCACTTTCGTATATCATTTTTTTGTGGAAGCAGAAAAAAAATACGTAAATGTCTTATGCGTTCACTACTCTTTTTGTCGTAAATTTCGAGTACGATGTTTGTCAATTTTGTGTTTCCTGGTGTGATCGATAACGATGTTACATGTCGAGCAGAAAAGAAAGCCGTCGTCTGCATGGAGCGTTCCCTTTGGATAATTTCTGACCCTGTCAGCTGGCGTTACGTTCACGGCCATATGGTTGTCCTTTTTTGTCAAGAACTTTTCCATATGAAATTTTGCCGGCGACGCGACTGCCGGCGATTGCCAGCTACTTAAATATATATTTCGTCAGCTACGTACTCTTGACTAGAAAAACCTGAATCAACTTGAGTTCGCCAGTAAAAGCTACTGTCAATGGAAGCAGTGTTTTCTTATTTCACTACGATTTACGAAAATTATAATATCTGATAAACCGTCCGTCCTGTAAGTGCCAAGAAAGAAAGATTTATTTTCACTTTGCATGAGAAAGCCACATGGCCAGCCGCCTTATTTAACAACACCTGTGATTCGTTATTTGAATACAATAGCTCGGCACAAACCGCCAACGAAAAATTGAGTTAGAAGTAGACTAGTGCCCAGGACAGCGCAGACTACGGTAAGAACGCCTTGTTGTTTGGGTAACGCAATCGACGAGTTGTTTTTGAAGGTAAATAGTCTGAAAATAGTCTAAAAATATTCTAGAAATCTTGATACTCAATAGAAAAAGCCGTTTTAATTAAAATTTTAAGTAAACATTTCCGTATTGTGCGGGATTTTGCGAATTTTCTCGGATTGTGCGGTATTGTGCGGGTTTGACTGAATTGTGCGGTTCCGCACTTGCGCACCTTGTCAGAAGGCCTGGGTATTCATGCACTTCTAATCCAAAGCGCTTTAAAGAAAAATGTAATTACTTTTCTTTCGTTTTTTTTTCAGCGTTGTGTTTAAAATCATTAAGCCAATAGTTATTTGTGTTTTTGAGAACATTCAAGCCAACCACCTGAAAGATAAACACTAATCTTCTATTCTCCCTCCCCTTCATCATTTTGCTGGGGCTTTGGCCACCCCTCCCTGCCAAAATGTCCAAATCCCTCCATGGTGAGGGTATGGGTATTTTCTGGAAACACAGAATTCTACTTGTTGTTTTTTTCACCTTCTAAGCAGTAGTCACATGTGCCTCCTTGGTGCCTATTTTTAAAAGAAACTGTCAAATTTCTTGCACTCAGTGGCTGATTTTTATCATCAATAAAAACTACAGGCAGGTAAAATTGAGCAATAATGGTCTAGTTTCTTTAAAACAATGTTTACTAGACTTCTTGTTGTGAGAAGAGTTTTACCAGTAACAAAAGGCTGTTCATTACGAGGTACAGTACCGCCTGAAAGTATTGACCCATCGGGACGAGGCCATACCTCGTCTTTGCCGCAGGTTGTGGCCGTGCGTCCACCGCGGTATGCAAATTTTTTTCCCGCGGGAAAGCCGAGGTACAATTTTGCCACGGGAATGCCGCGGTAGAAAAGACGAGGCAATGCCGCGGGAAAGAACAATAACGATTAATTGCAGTTGTCAAAAAAAGCGGTAGGACTTTGTAAGTTCTTAAGGTGCGAAGATTCATGGGGAAAAAAATTACGTTGTGCGCTATTTGCGTATGGACTCATAATTTTTGAGCCAGCCTCCATACAGTGTAAAACCGGAAGTCTTCAAATATTATAAAGTAACCTACAGCTGTTTAGTACTGTTCAATCCAACGCTAGAAGAAGCGCTGCCTTGTTGTTTGAACTGTCGCGCTGACAATTTTATGGAGTCAAACCAAATTAAAGTCTGCTGGGCGAATGCGTTTGCATTTTCGGTTAATTGAAGTCATCGGTTTGGGAAAAGCTCATCCGTTTGAACTCAAAGTTTATTTGTCTGATACTAAAAAAAGCTTTTGATCACTGCACTATTAGGTTAATCACTTTTGAAGTATCGAAAGGCGAGCAACTGGAAGTGATGCGAAAGGCAGCCGCAATTTAGTATTTTATCTGATCGTGATTGCCAACGAGTCAGGCCTTCTGGAAGACCAGAAGGCCTGACGAGGCGGCAGATTATAGAGCCGCGAGAAGATATGTATATGTGAAAAAAATCTCATAAACGCTCCAAAGTGTAGAGTAATGTCATGTCATGTCATGTCATGTCATGTCATGTCATGTCGTGTCATGTCATGTCATGTCATGTCATGTAATGTAGATCGTGACGACACAATTGGTGACACAATCTGTTCAGCAGAATCTGTTCAGCACGTGCACATCTTGTGATAGTGTTGGCCAATCAGCGCGCTTCTTATTTGTTCAGCACGTGCACCATTTGTGGTGTACTATTACTAAGGACTCGAGCAATCGAAGTGACAAAGAGTGTAGTGTTTTCCAGTCATCTGGGCGGAACTGGTTAAATTGTGTTTAAAAGTTGGCTTTCCAAGATTAACTGTACACTCCAGAAAGCCTGACGAGGCGGCAGATTATAGAGCCGCGAGAAGATATGTATATGCGAAAAAAATCTCAGAAACGTAGAGTAATGTAATGTAATGTAATGTAATGTAGATCGAAAGAAACAAGGGGCCATAGAATACGAAGCGATGTTTCGTGTTAGTTCACGGTTGACTAATTCACGCAAATTGAAAGGCTCTTGCACAAAAATATTTATTTAGGGGTCAGAGTAAGAAATCGCGAAAGCCTTTCTAAAAGAAATGTTTAGTCAGAATTGAATTCCTCCAACGTACCTCTTACAGGAAACGAATTTATCAGAGCGTTTCTTGACCCGGTTGTTGATGCTAAACAAGTATTGACCGAGTGGTGGACTAATTACTAGTGATGGTGCAATACCGGAAGTCAAACCAACTGGCGTTGTTTGAACGTAGCTTTTTTTGTTTCCGGAACACTAAAGGTTGCCAAGTAATCCACGCCATGTACATTGATAGCACCGAGATCGTAAAGAATACTTTCAGCCAAATATTCACAATTATCCCAACAACTCTTTTCTCCCGTTGTATTCGTTGGCACTTCTACTGACAAATACAACTAGTAATTAAGAATAGTGTCTTGAGTCGCCATATGAGAAAGATTCAGACACCCGTTATAGGAATCCTTGTATGTGCTGAGACTCATCATAGTTTCCTTGTAAAAATTTTTGCTTTCATTGGGTTGTTCCAGAAAAAATCCACCCCCCCCCCCCCCCCCTCGACGGATGGGATTCTGGAAATTCTCGCAGGAGGGGGGTCAAAGACCCTGGAAATCCAGGCGGGATGGGGGGTTGAACTCGAAAAAGTCTTCTGCAGGGGTCATTTCAACCGATAGTTCACCAATTCAAACGTTTAGTTCGGTGACACTTTAGCGCTCTCAGACCCTGAAAATAGTAGAAATATTTTGTTCACATATTTCTCACCTGACATAAATGATAATCTAAGTTCCTTCGCAGGTCCTTTTATAGCAGAAAATGCGAACAAGATACTAAAGAAAGAGCCGCCGCAACGTTATTGCAACGAAGAGTTTGAAACGCCTGACACATTTTTACTAGTACCCAGACCAAGTGCGCCACAGTTGAGTAATTTCACGTTAGCCCCGTTGAAATCTCGGTTGTTTCGTGTAATGATACTAGTAAAGAAAGTAAACAACTGATTTACTCTCACACTTTCGCACTTTGCATTCTTTAGGGTTTTTTTTAAGTTATTCATCTAGTATTATCAGCCTAGTCTGCCTGCTTCTCAGTTATTTTTTAAACTTCAGCCGGATTCCCCTCTTAGTCCTAAAAGGAGGAACGTCAAATTCTAGCGTCTTTGTAACAAGGTTTGAGAAACGTAAAGAGAATGATTTTTTTGTGCTAAGTAATTGCTCTCAAGTTTGCTTTGTCCCCTTCCGAGACCTCTGCAGCCGCAGTAGCTTCTGCTTTAACATTGAACATTGACCGCCGACCAGTTAGCTCAGTGGTAGAGCACCGGACTAGCGTGCGGGAGGTCGCGGGTTCAAAACCCGGCCGGACCAACACTCAGGGTCTTTAAATAATTGAGGAGAAAGTGCTGCCTTGAAATGACATCTGCAAATGGTTAGACTTTCTAGTCTTCTCGGATAAGGACGATAAAACCGTAGGCCCCGTCTCATAACTCTTCGTAGTTGATTCTGTGGGACGTTAAAGAACCCACGCGCTGTGCGAAAAGAGTAGGGGACGTAGTCCCCGGTTGGTGGTCCACCTAGAATGTGGTTATGGGGGAGGGATTTGCAGTTACGGGCCTAGAGTAATTGGCGCAAGCTGTTGTAGTGTCCCTGCCAGGTCTCTGGCGAAGCTAATAAAATAAAAAAAATTGCTTATTACTTACGGTCACAGTTTATTAAGTTGTTACCTTTACCAAAAATAACAGTACACATTTAACAACAAAGATGTGTTTATTTGCAAATATATGGTGCAACAAACATGTACATAGTATAAAAATAAAGAAAAACCTGTTACTTATTTTTTACCACCGTGACTATGTTCCCAATAATCTTTGTGGGTACGAAAATACCTTGAAAACTTATTCAATTTTGAACTGTAAACAATTTTGAATGATAACTCTTAAACATAAAGTGGACGAGACTGACGTTATGTCTCCAAAAGGAATGACTGTTGAACTCTTTTGTCATGTTCTCTACTAATTGTATTTACTTTTGAACCATATTTAGCGCAAAGAAAGAACAAGGGCAACTGCTTTTTATGAGCTAAGAATGTAAACACCCGTTCGCGTTTTAGCATTTTTGCTCTTTTCTTTTCTTAGTTCCACGCAACAGAATTTTTGATATAATTTAGCCAAAGCTTTAGAAATTAAAAAAGAACATCTTCTATACGTGATTGTGCATATTTTCTATTAAAAATAAATTAAATTTAAGCCTAATATTTTTTTCCCGGAAATCCAGGCGGGAGGGGGGTCTTTTGTCTTGGAAATCCAGACAGTAGGGGGGTCTTGGGCTTCAGGAAATCCAGGTGAGAGGGGGGGGGGGGTGTTAAAAAACGACCCCATCCGTCGGGGGGGGGGGTGGATTTTTTCTGGAATAACCCATTTGGTATGTCTGTTTATTAAAAGATCTTAAAAGTTTCGACGCATTTGAATGCAAAGGTAACAAATGATCGTGGACAGGTGTAGGTGTGATCGATCAAGCGTAATGAGGCGAGAAGAATGATAACCATCTCCCGTGATTTGCGCCTCCGATGATTTTCAAGGTTAAAAAATTTTGAATCTCCGACAGCCACTGAAAAATATAGCTCATTTACTTCATCGTCGTTCTGAGCCGCTGCACTTCGAGAAAATGATTTAGAACAAACTTCGAACTAATGAAATGATGCAAATGAGTGCAAGTTCTGTTTCGAGGTATGCAAATATTTGGCATCTGCTAGCGGCTTATCCAGACAAACAGATCGTGGTTTCACCATCCTTTAATAAAGTGATCTGTAGCGGTTTTAAAATATAAACATTTTACGTGCAATTGCTTGTTTATTTTCTTCGAAGTTCCAGTGATTTTCCGTTCGTTAGTATTTATCCGGGTATTTATGTATTCCTGACTGGTTAACCTGTAGCCGTTCACAGCTTTTGTTTTTTTTTTTGGGTATATTTATGAAGAAATATTTTTTCTCAAAGGCGGATTAGTTAAATTTAGGGAAATATGAAATATTGAAGATTTAATGAAAGTTTAAAAGTGGAATTTGAAATTACTTAATAGAGGATTTGCCGACTGTCTTCCTCCCACTATTGATAGGGCGCAATTTGCCGAGGACATCGGAAAGTTTTTTGTACAGAAAATAGTGAATATTAGGAGTCGTCTCGATTGTCATGGTGCTGTAAACCACCATAAACCCGACATTGAGGGTGTTGAGTCGTCTTTCGTCCACCTCACTGAATTTGAGATGTTAAAGGAACAAGATATGAAGTCTCTCATGCAGCATTCGTCTCTAAAATCTTGTGCTCTTGACCCTATGCCTTCAAGTTTGGTCAGCCGATGTAATGTCCTACTTCCTGTACTTACAAGATTAATTAATTTGTCCTTAAAGTCTGGTCATTTTCCTGTCGCCTGGAAGGAGGCCCTAGTTATACCATTACTAAAAAAAACCTGGTCTTGCCATTCTCTTCAAGAATTTTCGTCCTGTTAGTAACTTACCATTTGTTTCAAAGTTGACAGAGTCAGCCGTCTATAACCAAACTCATAGTCAATTTTGCATGAACAATCTCTACCCTGCCAATCAGTCATCTTATAGGAAGAATTAAAGTACAGAAACAGCGTTGCTGAAAGTAAAAAATGATATCTTGTTAAACATGAACAAACAGCATGTAACACTATTAGTTCTATTAGATCTTAGTGCAGCATTTGATACTGTGGATCATAATGTCTTACTTAGTCGGCTTCACTCAAAATTTGGTATCTCTGGGACAGCACTTGAATGGTTTTGTTCCTACCTTAATGGAAGATCTCAGCGTGTTATGGTCCACGGAAATTTTTCTCAGTTTGAATTTGGACTTCGGGGTACCGCAGGGCTCTTGCCTCGGGCCATTGCTTTTCACGACTTATGCAAGCAAATTGTTTGATGTTATCAAGGCGCACCTTCCCACGGTTCACTGCTACGCTGACGATACGCAGCTGTATGTGTCTTTCAGTCCAAACAAAAGCAGTGGGCAATTTGAGGCTGGCTAATGATTGGCACCAAGCAACAACTAGCCAAAGTTAACGTTGATCATATTTTAATTGGAGACTGTGTAATAAGAACAACAGAGGTAGTTAAGAATTTAGGCACATGGTTTGACTCGACTCTTTCAATGAATTCTCATGTAAATAACATTTGTTCCAATGCTTTTTATTACTTGTATAATATAAGAAGAATTAGGAAATATCTTTCTAGGCGGTCCACTGGGATGCTCATTCGCGCATTTGTCTCAAGTCATGTTGACTATTGTAACAGCCTGCTCTATGGCTTGCCAGCTTACCAGCTTAATAAACTACAAAGGGTTCAAAATGCTGCTGCTAGGTTGATTTTCCAGGAATCTAAATACTGTCATGTAAGACCTTTGCTGTTTAATCTGCACTGGCTGCCGGTCAAATTACGAATTGACTTTAAGATACTACTGTTAACTTATAAGGCCATCAATGGCTTAGCGCCTTCTTATCTCCAGGAACTCAGTTATTAATCTTAAAAAAGCATGTACATGTAAATACAAGCTACGCTCCAATTGTGATGGACTGTCACTAAATCCTGTGAAATTCAAGACTTTAACAACCTTAGGAGATCGATCTTTTGCTGCTGCTACTCCTCAACTATGAAACTCTTTGCCTTATGCGATCAGGAGTAGCCCCTCAGTAGCATATTTTAAAAAGACACTCAAGACATTTTTATTCCAGAAAGCTTTTTGTAATTTTATGTGCTCTTTGATCTCGTTTTTAGTAGGTTTCATGCAGTTTTTATTTTTTACAAATTAAGTAGTCTAGGTAATTTTTATCATTTTATTTTAAGCGCTGATGAAAATAGCGATATTGATATCGGCGGTATATAAGTTTTATTCTTATTATTATTATTATTATCATTATTAAACATGCAAAGTGAATGAATTTTATTCAAAGTTACGCAAACATTGTCAATAGCTTTTCTTGCTTTGTGATTGGCTATTTACAACAGCTAAGCTAAAAATTGACAGTTTGACGTGAGGCCTTTGCCTTGTAAAAGTTAAAATCTTAAGTTGCCGCAGAAAGTTGAATCAAATTCAAAATACGATCTGAAAAGCCTTGTAGAGATGTAAAACGTTTATGTTTAGCTCCATGCCTCGGCCTAAAAGCATGGAAAACTTTTTTCTGGCTCTTCCTCACAAGTTTTTCATTTAGTTCATGTTCATAGCACCAGGTGGGAAACTTAACAGAAGGTTTGTTGATGTCTAAGTACATGTAATGAACAGTTTACGAGGAGTTTTTTGTTGCTGGTGAAACTTTTGTTAAAACATGAAGTCTAGTAAATATTTTTTGGAAAGAAACTGGACTGTTAGAATTGTTATTGTGTGTCTTTACCTGGAAAAATCTTCACAAACCACTTTACAGCGGTTACCAGTCACACGCGCCCTCCAACGATTTTTTCCCATTTTCAAAAACTAAGTTTTGGTGGACGTCAATCAAATGTTTCCATGACAATATAGTCCTCGTTTCGTGTCGGTTTCACGGCCATGTTCAATTGTCGTTGTGATCAGGTATAAATCGCTCAGTTATTACTGACAAAGTCGTTTCCAGTTTAATTCGTTGCGATGGAGGATTACTATGTCGAGACAACATGGTCAGCGTTGAATCAGATAGCATGCTGAAACACTTTTTGGGAGCAAAACGTTTGTGAAGAAGGCGATTCGATTGTACGTAAACACTGGAGCCGGAAGCGATCCGCCAAAGAGAAGATCAACTGAAAGAAACGAAAAATATCAGGTAGCTGAAAACGTTGGCCTCAGAAAATGAGTCGAGTTGTTTGGAAGTTGACTTTTATCAGCTTTTTACGGATGTAGATTATTTTAGCCGCAGAAATTCCTGTCATTCGTTATGCTATAAGATATCTTGACGAGTCGCAAGCGTGGTTGGAGTACGAGAGGGGTGAGGCATATGCAATGCAATCCCTCAGCAGAACTATACGACAGATGGGATTGACAGTAAAAAAGGTACTGAAAGCCGCAAGAGATTAGCAGTCAAATTTTTGTAGTTCATCCTGTAATAAAGGTTATTGTTTAGTTCTCAATTTGTTGTGGTTGCCGTACACTGTTCGTAAATTTGTAGCCTCAAATCATTGCCCGTGAGCGAGACGAACGAAAAGGCACATGGTTCAGAAGATTTACTTCTCAGTTTCAAGCAGAACAGTTTCTGTTTATCGACGAGTCAAGTAAAGATGAAAGAGAAACTTTATAGGTACTCTGCGAGTAGTTCATTTAAAAGAAACCCCGTTATTGTCATGGATACATATGATTGACGTCCACCAAAACTTAGTTTTCGATAAAGGAAAAAGCCGTTGGAGGGCGCGTGTGACTGGTAACCGCTGTAACGTATGTTTCAGTTAGAGCCTTTGGACTCAGCATTTCAAACTATTTCTTGAAAGTTGTCTCCGCTTAATTCAGAAACATGGTTATTGTTGCTTCATTTTCAGGAGCTTCTACATAAGAGACAAGCTCAGCATATAATGATTCTAGCTGTTTTTCCAAGTCAGGGCAGGTGTCATCAACAAAACTAATTACGTTAAAGACAATATTATTTAAGTCCTTCATTTCACTCTATTCCACCTTGCTACAAATTGTAGCATAAATTAAAATTCCATTGTCTTACTCTTCTTGATGATAAAAATTAGCTAATCAACACAAGAGAATTTTGATGTAGTTATTGTTAAATATACTATTTCACTACTATAAACTGATGAGGACAAAACATGGACCTCTCTTCTGGACCAGATCCATGGACAAGAAAACAAACACATAAAAAATAAAGCAAGACAAAACCTCATTGGAGAACATTGGAGAACATTGTACGGTTCGAATCCTGTATAAGGCTGAATATTCTTTCAGGCTTTGTTTTCACTACTGCTTAAGTAGTGTTCATAACTGCGATGATCAGTCACAGATTTAATCATTAATCTGCAGTTCAAATATATTATTGTCATTATTATATTCATTCTCATATACATTCAAACCTCGATTATCGGGACCTCGATTATCCGGATTTTTCAATTATCCGGACTTGCTTAGCTGATCCCAGTTTTTCGTGAATATTAATTAGCTATATGTAAGATCCGCAGCAAAACTTTTTCCCTTCAAATTAAGGAATGAAATTCCGGTTCAAACTCAATTTGTTTCGCTTCAAAACTGAAAAATCTGTATGCGTTTTGAGCTCACGCGCCGTACTACTGCAATGCATTTCACTGAGCTCTGATTTGGTCAGGTGTTCTTTGTTTCTAAGTGAAATCTGCATGCTTCACTTGTTAAGTCATTCAGTTTTAGTTTTGGCTTATTAATATTCACATTTTCGATTATCCGGACTCTCGATTATCCGGACTGTTCAGCTCATTCCCCACTAGTCCGGATAATCAAGGTTCGACTGTATTTACCACTCTTGGGTATATTACAAACCAACAAAACAACCAGCTCCCGGATGGCTTGTTAGCTCAGTTAGTAGAGTGCTGCACCAGTATCGCATAGGTCATGGATTTGAATCCCGTACAAGCCTGAATTTTTTTTCAGGCTTTGTTTTCACTACAGCTAACTGTTAAAAGTAGCGTTCATAACTGCGATGATCAGTCACATATTTAATCATTAATCTGCAGTTCAAATATATGATTTTCATATATTCATTCTCATAATTATATTCACCACTCAAGGGTATTACGAACCAACAAAACGACCAGCTCCCAGATGGCTTGTTAGCTCAGTTGCTAGAGCGCTGCACCAGTATTGCAAAGGTCATGGGTTCGAATCTCATACAAGCCAGATTTTTTTAGGCTTTGTTATCATTACTACTTAAGTAGTGTTCATAACTGCGATGATCAGTCACATATTTAATCATTAATCTGCAGTTCAAATATATGATTTTCATATATTCATTCTCATAATTATATTCACCACTCAAGGGTATTACGAACCAACAAACGACCAGCTCCCAGATGGCTTGTTAGCTCAGTTGCTAGAGCGCTGCACCAGTATTGCAAAGGTCATGGGTTCGAATCTCATACAAGCCAGATTTTTTTAGGCTTTGTTATCATTACTACTTAAGTAGTGTTCATAACTGCGATGATCAGTCACATATTTAATCACTAATCTGCAGTTCAAATATATGATTTTTATATATTCATTCTCATATAATATACTATTTTACAAGTAAAAACTGTATAACTCAATGTATATCTTGTAAACATTAATCTTAATAACAAAGCATTTTGAACATACATGTAACTATACATTTGGGCAGATTAACAAGTTAAGAACAAGAGTTATTTCTTGGGACTCTTGCTGTTTTTATGGCCAGAAATTCATTTCACTTTTGCACGCGGCACCGCTGACCGAGACGCAAGCTCTAGGGATGAGATAACACAGCTTCGATCGTTTTGTATGAAAAAGTTGAACGATAAAGACGAGGTATGGATTACAAAAAAATAAATTAAATAATACCTCAACGGTTTATCTTCTTAGTCATGTTTGCAAGTCATTCATAAGTTATATTTATTTATATTTCGCGGCAATTTTACCTTGTTTGTTTATTTCACCAATAATGGGCTTTCTTATATAATCACTATAGTGGCCATACAATAGGACCAATCATTAGCCCTGTACTAAAGCAATAAACTAGTACTTAGGCCTACACCAAGTTATTAGAGCAAGATGGCGGCGAAAAATGAACAAAGATGTTGTGAAGTGAAGACAGTATTTTGACACGCAGGGATCCTCGAATGATTGAAGTCGTCACGCTACCGTGTGTTTGTATCACGAGCCGAACTTTTACCTTTGTTTGGATGAGATGGGAAGGACGAGGATGCATTTTCAGAGGACGAAAACACTAAAATGTGAAAGAGACGAATGTCTTCTTGAAGTTTCGGACCGAACAAATGCGAATTTCTCAATTGTGTTGTCGACAGGAACCAACGAAAAGTGGCATTTTGGAGCGCGATGGTCGATTTTATAGACATTTGTATGGAAGACAGAGGTAAAATATATTTGTTTGTACTTTTTTGCTGGGAAGTGCGAAACTTAAATCTGCGAATTCAATTTTGCCGAAACTTATATCTAAACACGTTACACTTTCAATATGAGATCGAACAAATTGTTATCTTTGTTGCAGCTCATGCTATTTATTGTAGAAGTTGTGCCTTCTCACATATCTCTGTGAAATCTTGTTGTTTGCGTTCGTAGTTTTTTTTCTAAGTGTCAATAGCTACTGCGCGTGCGTGAAATTTAATTCTGGCCATGGCTTAGTTGTTGTACATTCTCGACCCCAGAGCTCTTCCCTTTTGCGCATGTCTAAAGGGCCTGACGGCAGGAAGGGCTCTGGGGAACTCTACACAAGCTCCAGCTCTGATTGGTTATCAGTTCAAACATTGAAATTGCTTCTGATTGGCCAACTCGGTACGCGCGAAAAACTAAACGGTTACTCTTGTGAAGCGAACTACAAAATAAACATGAGTGAAACCCCTTAAACGTCCTTCCTTGAACAAACAGTTTCCGCTCTGCCTTTACGGCGATTTGCATAATTATTCAGAATTTCATTTTCAAGCGCCAACCGCCAAACCGCGTTTTGGCTTCTGTCTTTCCGAACACACTCCGGGACGAAAAAGCCATTTGCATTGAAAACTATTGAAGTTTCATGTGCGCTAAATGCAAGGTTTAGATTTATAATTCCCGTATTCTTTATCTCTAATAATAGTGCAAAGGGATAACTAGATGAAAGACGACGGCCCAGTTTGACAGGCATGAATTGTTATTTATTGATGCAATCTTCGACGCAGTCGACCTTCAGTGTTTTGTGTATCCATCGCTTAGGGTCATTTCAGAGCCACAAACTTCCCCTGTTTTTATTTCCAACCACCGTGCTACTTCTCACTAAAACAAATGAAAATATAAAATCGATCAAACATGTACCAAACTCCAGAACACCACGTAAGTCAAGATTCGGTGAATTTCCTAACCTGAGTCGGAAAGTTTCGATGGATAGGTCCTCAAATAACTGAAACTATCCGATCGATTATCCTGAGAAACATACAGGAAATCAACGGACTCAGCCGCCACGCTTCTGATGCTTGCTTGAAACTGCTTGGGCCATAAATCATCGATCATCGCCTCTCGGTTGCAGTCGGAAGCCGCTGGAAATTTGATTGATGTTGGGCAGCGAGAACCGCAGTTGTCGGTTGAGATTTAAACTTCAGAGTTCGCGTGTTATTGAAAGGCACAGCAAGCGAAATCTAGAGACTTTACCACCTTTTGCTAAGGCATTTCAGACAGCGACGCCATGTTGGATTTTGGGTACTCGAGCATGCGCTTTGAAGTCTATATAGCCAGATTTTGGCTACGATCAATATGGAGTTTCCCAGAGCCTTCGAGGCACGAAGCCCGAGAAGAGCTCTGGGGTCGAGAATGAGTTGTTGTACATAACATGTAGCAGATAATGCCAACTTTCCCATACAGAACAAATTTCCCTTTCTCCCAGACTGGTCCACAAATCTTACGGATAAAAGTGACTTGAGATCTTAATTTTTAAAAAAAGCTAGTATCTCGATTCAAATTTTCCAAAAGCGTTTGACTGCATGTGTGTGCATAATTATTTCCCCCAATCTGCCTCAAACTTTAACTTACAAGCGATGGTTTGACTTCACAAAGGTTCAACTACGTAGTTAAAGGGAACCTCTATTCTTACGGCAAATTGACACTAAATTGTTATTACTAGATTTCAAATTTTGTTTTAAAACATGGATATAACATTTAAGGGTGCAAATAAATTGATATCATCATCGCCCATTTTTGCTGTTCAGTTTCATGGGCATGGCTATTTTGGATTTGATGATGCGTGACGGTTGCCCTATTGTTTAACACAGGATTTTCTGCTTCATTTGCTTCCTGAAAATAGCTGCAACCATCACACATCATCAAATCCAAAATGGCTGCGCCCATGAAACTTAACTGCGAAAATAGGCAATGATCAGATATCCATTTTTCTGAACACTTAAAATTAATGTTGCTGTACAGTATATCCACATTTTAAAACAAAATTTGAAATCTAGTAATTATTTCCAGCAATTCAGCGTGAATTTGTTGTAAGAGTGGAGGTTCCCTTTGAAGCCTAACAAAAATACTCCAGTTTCCCACAAAGTTTCAATTTTTTGTTTTGGAGGGTGTGGGGAATAATGCAGGAAGGGGGAAGGTTGACATCTCTGGTGTAGCAGGTCTCACAACAATCCTCACCCATGCTCCTTGTTAGCTAGCTCAAAGTCAAGTTGTGGGAATTGTACCTTGCAGCTCCGGCCAATCCTTTGATCCTCACTTATGTTCCATGCCTAACAGTTGTCTTGTGTTGCTTGTATGACTGCACCATTCATGATAAATGCTAAATCTAACGAGCGGCATCTTTCTGCAATATGTTTTCATTGTTCAACTGCCAGTGGGCAATAATGCAACAGAGAACTACTAGTTCACTGCAATGTTTATGAGTGCTTCATGTTCATTTTTTACTCATTCTTGCGCATGGAATGAGTGTTTGTGAAGAGGGGATTTTGGCATGAACAAAAATCTGTGTAAAAACGAAAGTGACATCACAAAATGGGAACAACCGCTGAGTAGCTGATTTTCTACCATGCCATTTGGTGGATTAAATTTCTTTGTTTAGCATGTCTGTGTTATTATGGCAGCTAGAAGACGTCTGAAAGAACGAGCTATCATTTTTGGACTTTTCCCACTCCCAATTTTTTCACACAGTTTGTTCTGTAGCTTGGCTCGTGAATTTGCGCCACATAACTGCGTAGGTCTGAATATAATTTATTTCATACTGTTTTATATTGCAGTCCAAAACCACCAATTGCTACTGAACATGTGAGAATCCCAAAGATTTCAGTTTGTGTTGTTTTCTTCTAACTGACAACTTATAATGTACCCAAATATTTTTTTGTGGCTACAGGTATTTAGTGTTGATTCGGTAAAGTTGAGGGCTTGCAACTAGAAAAGAATATTGAAAGTATAAGCAAATTTGGTCTCGTTTGTCATTTGTGAACAATATTTACCCTGCCAGACTGCAAGTCAAGATGTGTTCAGGGTGTCATGTCACAAAAGCATTTAAGCTTATGCTTTACGAGAGCATGCCGCACTTTCGTAAAACGTGTATTTTTTTTTTTAATGGCGTTATTTTTTCTTTGAAAAGCTTGGGAAAAATATGTTGGGCCAATTCATGATTCATGAATGTCCAGCCAGCATTTGATTGACTTTGTTCTGTGTTCTAAAACACAAATAGTGCTTGGTTTTATGAGACATTTTGATAACAATTTTTTAGAAACTGATTTTACTATAAAAGTTAATGTTAAAAAGCAATGACGTTTCAACCGATCAACGGTCATTTTCAAGTTGAAGGATAAATTAATTGTTTAACATGCGCTTATATAATAATCAATTATTGTAAAAATGCTAATGAGGTACTGACTAAAACTCTAAAATATTTACATAGACACAATACGAGAAAGTCACGGCAATAATGGTAAGAATGCTTAAGGCGAAAGAGAATATTAAAAGTGAATTAATTAGGTAAATACTTTTGTGCAGATCGAATCGCTCTGTTTGTTCAGTTTTGGTTTAAGTTCACGAATAAAAAGCATTTCAAAAATCAAACAGTCTAGTCTACTCTGACACTTCTTTAAAATCTTGAGATTTCTTTTGATGGTCTTCGGATCCTTTCCACGCTCGTCCTTTGCGTGGTTGCCGATTGTTGATCGCTTATAGTTTTAGTCAGTACCTCATTAGCATTTTACAATTGATTATTATATAAGCGCATGTTAAACAATTTTATCCTTCAACTTGAAAATGACTGTTGATCGGTCGAAACATTGTTGCTTTTTAACGTTAACTTTTCTAGTAAAATTTTGATGACAATCTCACTTTTCACACCGTGGGGCCACGACACAGTATAGTTTACGTTTCAGTTGTCAGTTGCATTTCTGTTGGGCATTCAACCTAATGAAAGGCTTTATGTGCTACATCCAGGAGATGTTTTACTACATCGTTTCTAAATTGCGCTCGTGTTTCTATCGGGGCAAACAGCTTTCATTATGGGGATATTTCACTGTATTTAGCTATATCCATGAATGAGTTGGCTCAATGAAGCCTTTGATTATTAATTTTATTGACTGACCAATGACAACAATAACAAAAACACTTATTTCACCCCAGCCAAAACAAATGAATTTTTATTATTACATCGAATTAATGATGGGTGTTCAAGCTACCTGAAATAGCTTATCATAAGAGTTAAAAATGCCAGGCAGCCAATTACCAGTAAAAGAAAAGATATTTTATATGTTTCAGTCAGGGACACAAAAACATACAAACATACAGGTAGTCCCTCCTATTCACTCTTAAGAAATCCATGTCATGCGGCCCAGTTGGTCAAATATACATGTACTCAACCACACAACACTGTTTTCTGCTCTTTATCAAATAATAAAGTTTCACTGCACTTGTTTTGTAAAAAAAAAACTATTTTCTCTATTAATTAACCCCCTGTCTAATAAGCCCCCTGTTAATGAGGGCTGATTAATTTAAGTAATAAATAAGCCCCCTAGGGGCTTAATAGAGTATCCAGCAGTTTTTGATAAGAATAGAGTATCCAGTAGGTTTTGATAAAGTGGTACTGGTACAATCTCCCCCTCCCCCCTCCCCAAAGGTTTAAAAAGGTGGACAAAAAATTAAAAACTTGATATTTACATGTACATTAAAGTGAAATTTTTTTATTTGATTTTAATCCACAGCAAAAAGAATATTCTGGATACAGATGGAGATCTGGTTGGTTAGGCTTGCTGGTTATCAAACACAACAGCACTGTTACAACGTGAAGTGGCTAATTTTATTATTATGATGGACATCACCGAACAGTAAATGCAACATTTCATCAATACATGTATAATCAGTTGAAAGTTATAATTTTACGTGTTTGATCAAGATGTAGTTCTAGATCTGCAAACATCTTTTATAAATTTTAAGTGTTACTTACACAGTGTTGTCAAGTCATGATTCTTAACTGTAAACTGGAATCTCAGTCTGAGCTTGCCATTTTAACAAACCTTGGGTTCATATTAGAATGTGAGCCCCTACCCTAATCCAAAAGGGAAGCCAAGAGAGAACTTTGGTTTTTTGTCAGTGAGTTGTCTCTGAAGCCCCAATAGTACATGTAAATACCAAGTGATCATGATTAGGGATAGTAGGTATGTCGTGTGAAACATTCTTAACAAGCTCAATCCTTAGTAGAGAACATTTTTTCTAAAACTGGAAACATTGAGCTTGCTAATGATGTTTCACACACCTTTACTGGTAAGTCACGTGAGCAGGATAGTTAGTGGGCTATCTTTTAGTGGCCACCAAGCACAATAAAAATAACACCAGACACAAGAAACTTTTTGGCAGCAAGTTTAATTTTTTTATTGCTCGTTCTGCCATTGGCTGGTTTTCAGTGTGTAGGGTTGTTATTTAGCACTCTGCTATTAAGTGAGCATAGTCACTAGAGGCAGTTAACATTAAAAGCTGCACTGGAACATAACACTGCTTTAGTGGTCTCACCTTGGCTAGCCATATAACGTGGCACAAACTGTTTGCTGTTTACGTGGCAAAAGGCGAGCCGGCCTAGAGGGTGCCCCGGACAAGAAGACAGGGTGTACCGGGAAGGGGGTTATCCTGTCAGGCATGTACAGTATAAATGCTTCAATGCATGTTCTAAAGAAATGTTTAAAAAGTCGGCTGTCCCAAGGTACTGCTCAATTAATTTAGCCAGGTAATTACATCCAGTTTGCTGGGCACCCTCCCTCCATGTAAACAGGCTCTATTAGAAAGCTGGGAGATAAAGTAAGCTTAGTTACATGCTATATATAACTGCCGATAAACGTTTCCAACTCGACGGAGGTTCACACGTAGAATGTAATTCCATAAACCGTAGGTTGAAACTAAAAGGTAAACGAACTAAAGTTACAACATGAATAAAAAGAATTGCACCAACTGCCAACGAAATACAGCTAACAAGAAACGACGATAAAGACTATACTTACATTGTTACGGCTACTAAGAAACTGCGAAACAAACTGCCTTAGGCGAGATCCTAACTGCGGGAAACTAAAATAAGAAACTTGCGCGTAGCGCGACTGCCAAGAAATGACTCCCCCCAAAAAGCAAGAAAAATAAGGCTTATAAGGCAAACACTGTAATTACATGCACAAAACGACGAGACTAAAAAAAAAGGTGTAAATTGTGATGAACTGTAGAAAAAAGTCGGAACGAAGGTGTGACACACAAAACAATAAAACACTAACGAGCAGGCTACAGACTAGAAAACAAATTAGCGCCTAGGGATCTTACATATTCCGGCCCCTAAGTGCGAAATAGAACGAAGCACTTACAACATCGCTGCTAAGATATAGGCGAAAATTAGTTAACCTACTTATCCATATTAAGGGGCACTAAACTAAGCAATTGTTGCAGCGAAAGACAAAAACTACAAAAAAAAAATCTTTAGGAAAACGCCACTGGAATTGCTTCAAAGACAATGTCAGTGTGTTATCTAACGAACTAGCTACTGTCCAAGAAATGCTTGAGAAAAGTTTTCAGGGCTCGGTGAGCTTTGATCCCTCTTTCTCAACCAGCAATACAAGCTTGTCGACAGGGCGCTCGAGTACGGTAGACTTCACTTTCACTCTGACTTTACGAACAAAACCTTTCTTGTCTGGAAGAACCTGTTGAATCCTTCCAAGAGGCCAGTAATTCCGAATGGTGTTCTCAGCAGCAACTAGCACAACATCTCCAACTGAAAGATTTCTGCGGGGATGAAGCCACTTCTGGCGGTTCTGTAGCAAAGGGAGGTACTCACGAGACCATCTCTTCTAAAAGATATCCGCTAGGTATTGGATTTGACGCCATCTGCGTCGCGAGAATAGGTCATCCTTTTGGAAAACACCTGGCGGCATGACAGAATCAGATTTCAGCAACAGGAGATGATTCGGCGTGAGAGGCTGCAAATCCCTAGGGTCGCCGGAGACCACGGTTAAGGGGCGACTGTTTAAGATGCTCTCTACCTCACACATAAGGGTACTAAGGTTTTCGTCATCTGTAGTTTGTTCCTGAAGAAGAGCGCGTAAAATTCGTCGAACTGAGCGTATGCACCGCTCCCAAACACCACTGTGATGCGAACCATAAGGGGGGTTAAAGTTCCATTTGATGTTTTTCTGCAACATTGCTTCGTTAATCTTGTCGTGATTCCAGGTTTGAATTGACTCGCGTAGTTCGCGCTCCCCGCTTGTGAAGTTAGTTCCGTTGTCCGAGCGTATCTCTTCTACTTGGCCTCGTCTAGCAATAAACCTTCGCAGCGCGAGCAGAAAGGAGTCGGTATCTATGCTATGTGCTACTTCGATATGAACTGCGCGAACGGTTAGGCACGTAAAGATGACGCCGTATCTCTTGACAAGACTTCTACAACGGCGCACCTGAAAAGGACCGAAACAATCCACACCAACAGCTGTGAAGGCAGGTTTGTCAGGAACCAAACGGTCTTCCGGTAAGTCGGCCATTTTCTGCTCGCAAACGGTGCTTCGCGCCTTCGGCAACTGTAACAACCCGACAGGACTCTTCTGACTGAGGAGTTTGCTTTGATGATCCAATATTTCTGGCGTATCATGCTCAACACATGCTGTCTCCCTGAATGACCTGAAAGCTTGTGATAATGATCAACGATAAGATTTGAGATATGGCTGCTCTTCGGCAAAATGATCTGGTGCTTAGCTTCAGGCGAGATAGGGGCACGAGCCAATCTTCCACCAACGCACAACAACCCGTCTTTCATAACGGGGTCCAGTCTGAAGAGAGGACTGCTTCGCTTGACGCCTTTGCTGCTTCTCAGACTACTCAGCTCACTGAACTCCACTGGAAAAGCTGTCAGCTGAACATTTTTCAGTATGGCTTTCTCTGAATTCTTCATCTCTTCTAAGGTAATTAATGATGGATTTCTGCCGGAAGACATCAGCTGAACGATTCCCTTCCGACCCTTAGCGGCCATAAGGAGGTTGTTTCGATAACGTAAGATCAACGCGATCGACTTCTTCAAACGATGCCAGCTAGAGCACTTCTGGAAACGGTCTGCTAGAGCCGAACTGGACAAGACAACCGATGCTGCCAAAGACGTTGCCCGGGACTTCACTACCGGATCAGGTTTTACTTCCGGGTCGTCGTTCTGTAAAACAAGTGGGGTATCTAATTTCTTTCGCCACTGACGGTCAGACTCCACAAGAACTCCGGCCCCAATAGCCACCTCTCGCAGTTAAGCAATGCTTCAGCTGTTAAACCTCTAGACGTATGGTCGCCTGGATTCAAGGTTCCCTCCACATGGTACCATTGGTCTGGACTAGAGCTGTCTCGTATTATTGCAATGCGATTAGCGACAAAGGTGTGGAAGCGCCTGTTCTCGTTTTTCACGTAGCGCAGCACGGACATGCTGTCGGTCCAAAATACAGAAGGGTTGCTGAGTGGCATTTCAAACTCTCTCTTGAGCATCCTGTCTTGACGAACAGATAAGGTTGCTGCAGATAACTCTAAACGAGGGATAGAGACAGACTTCAAAGGCGCTAAACGGAACTGATGGCAAATAGGAACGCACAGTGCACTCTGCCCTCTCCGTTGATCAAGCGCAGGTAGGAGACAGAGCCGTACGCAACTTCTGACGCGTCGGAGAAATGATGAAGCTGACTGGAAACCACTAGACCAAAGTCTTCCGGTATCACAGAACGATCAATAGAAAACGATGAAAGCTTCGGAAGATCGTTAAGCCACTTCTCCCAACTTGGGCTGTACTCGGGGGGAACTTCGTCGTCCCATCCTAGCTTAACGCGGCAAAGATCTTGGAGAACTTGTTTTGCTACCAGAACGAAAGGCGAGACAAAGCCCAGAGGGTCAAAGACGCTGCTGACGACAGACAAAATGCCTCTGCGTGTAGGTGGCCGAGGTTTAATGCAAGTGTCGAAGGAGAAGGTGTCCGATTCGACACCATCGAATGCCAAGTGCTCGTTGAGCTGGTAACTCGTCTTTGCGGAGGTCGAGCCTTTTGAACTGCGTGGAACGTTCTGACTCAGGAATGGATTGGAGCACCTTTCGACTATTGCTGACCCATTTCGTGAGCTTAAAGCCACCTCGTAAGAGTAGAGCTTGCAAGTTGGTGACATGGGTGATCGCAGCAGTTTCTGAGGATAGGGACTTGAGGCAGTAGTCCACATAGAAGTTTCTCTTTACGGTATTTATCACTTCGGGAGGAAAGCAATCCCTGTTGTCCTCTGCAGTCCTTCGAAGCGCGAAATTAGCGCAAGCCGGTGACGATATGGCTCCAAACAAGTGGACAAGCATCTGGTATTCTTGTGCGTCTCGCGCCATATTACCATCCTCCCACCAGAGGAAGCGCAGGAAGGAAGTGTCGTGATCCGGAACTCGCACCTGATGAAACATGGCTTCTATGTCTGCCATGACTGCGACTCTGTCCTCGCGGAACCTTGTCAGCACTCCAACAATTGAATTGGTCAGGTCCGGACCTTTGTGCAACATGCTGTTGAGGACAATCCCTTGAACTTTGCAGAACAATCGAAAAGTACTCTGATCTTGCCTGGTTTATGGGGATGGTACACACCATGGTGGGGTATATACCACGCTTTACCCTCATCGGGACTAGCCTGGTCAGGAGGTACTTTGCGTGCATAGCCCTTGGCCATCAGGTCTGACATGAAGGCTCTGTAATCATCACACAACTTGGAATCTTTTTCTAACCTTCTTCTCTTCAACCAACCGACGCGCGTCAAGGCCTGCGACTTGTTGTTGGGAACTAAGGCTTCAGGACTTTTAAATGGTAACGGGATTTCATAATGCCCGAACTTTAGCTGTATTTTCTCAGCGTTCTGCATAAAGCGGCGTTCATCTTGAGACATCTCAGTTGCATCATCTGCGGAAATGTCAGCAAAGTCGCGATTGTAGAAGTTCTCTACCATAAACTGGAGCTGGGGATCGACTTTAACGAAGAAACCTGAGGTTTGAGATCCCTTACGACAACGTCCCAAAGGACCGTTCACAGCCCATCCAATGCGTGTCCTTGACGCGTAGGGGCCACCGTCCTGACTGTGCCTCATTTCGACTGGATCAAGTGCTTCTGGCACGTCGCTGGCAATTAGAAGCCCTATCTCAGCATCAGCATGGGGTATGAAGACGTCATGCAAATAGGGCCAACGATCCACATCTTCTTGAGTCGGAATGTCTTCAACACTAACTGGAATCTCTGGTCTAGTATACAGGATAGGGAGATTGACAAAATCGTTCTCGTCAAGGTCAGACACAACCAGGTCACGGATCAGGTAACTGTCAACTGGACTGTTCTTCTTCTCCAAAGTGGAAAGAGAAATCTTCACCTTTGCAGCGTCGACTCCAAGTTGCTTCATTAACGATTCAGTACAGAAGGTGGCACTGCTTCCATTGTCTAAAAATGCGTAAGTGATAACCGACTTGTTGTTATCTTTCGAGCGGACCTTGACAGGAATGACAGCCAGAGCTGTCCTACGGCGGGCTTCCTGGTTAGGACCATTTGGACACTTGTCTGTATTTACCATGCCATTCAGCACAGGGGCTTCAGTGCTGTTCTCGGTACCGACACCAACGTCCACTGAGGACTTCTCACGATTACTCGACGTGTGGAGGACTGTGGGATGCTTGCGAGTGCAATTAGGAATTTTGCAGGCCTTTCTCTCAGGACAAAGTCTTGCCACATGCTTGTCAGACAGGCAGCCAAAGCAAAGCCTCTTAGATGCTAGGAACTTGATACGCTCTTGATATGGTTTCCATCTAAGCAAATGGCAGTCTTCTAAGGCGTGGTTCCTTTGGCAGAATAGGCACAGGCTGGGATGGACGTTCGCAGCAGCAGCATCAGCACTAGAATTATGTTCTCCACATACGCGCTGACTGCTCTGCACCTGGGTAACAAAGGTCGACGTCTTTGGCTTGGAAGGTTTAAAACCATGGGATCCTTGAGGCGCTCTTCGCGATCTGAAATCAGAACCTGACTGACCCTTGTCTAAGATATCCCCGAAGACTGGATTTGTAGCAATCCTTGCCTCTTGATCAACAAAGGCCACAAGGTCGCTAAATTTCACTGGTCTTAACTGCAACTCCATAATGTCATCGACACAGCGACGCCATCTCTCTCTCATACTAAGCGGCAGCTTGAAAATCAACTTCTGAAAATTGCCTGGCTGGTCGAACTTTGATGCGTACTGACTGCTCGCTAAGGCATTTCTACAGCTTGAGAGGAAGATCGCAAACTTGCTAAGCGCTGAGCCATCTTCTGGCTTTATGGGGGGCCAACCCAAAGCTTTAGATTCATATGCTGAGGCGATCCGGTATTCATCTCCAAACTTTCTTTTAAGAAGTCTGCGTGCCTCTTCGTATCCCTCATCAGGGGGTAAATGCTGGCATGATCGTATCAGTTCCCTAACGTCTCCAGCGGTATACTGCTCAAGGTAATAAAGCCTTTCCGTACTACTTTGTGTGCGAGATTCTATCAGACTCTCAAAGGCCCGAACAAAGCTACGATAGTCCACAGGATTCCCATCAAAGATGGGAACACGAGGCTGAGGAAGTTTGTTTTTATTCTGATTGACAGCTAGCAATTCAACAATGCGATTCTGCTGAACCTGTAAGACGGTCTGCTGACGCTGTAAAACCATCGCCTCCCGTTGGAAGTCGTCACGTGAATTCGGGTGATCTGCTTCATAATTTGCTTCGTTCGCAATATTTCCTGCCACTCGCGGGGCATTCTCGCAAGAACCTTCGAACTCCAATTTGTAGGGACGCTGAAAAGGTTGAGAAGATGGAGTCACCAATGCTGCTAAAGCTTGACCCTTCCTTGCACTTTTGACCATTTCAGCTTCCAGGTTGAGGCGCGCCTCTTCTTGGCTCAGACGAAATTTCCTTTCCTCTAAGACCTGGCGTTTATCAAGCATGACTTTCTCCGCCTCCAACTCCGCTAACCTCGCCGCTTCTTTCGCCCTCGCGGCCTCGATGGATGCCGCGCGACTGCCACGAGAACTCGCGCGACTAGACTGTTTCGAGGTAGATGAAAGTGCTTGTAAACCGACATTGCTAACCGAGTCCTCTGGATTTATACTCGCGACCACTTTAGGTGCAACAGACAAAAGTTTATCTTCGGCAACGGCGAACCAATTGTTCACCTGCTGGCGGAAGGCAGTAAAATCATACACGTGCTTCGACAGATACTCGTGACATTCCGCGACACCCTTTTCATCTTTAACTTCGCGCCAATAATCATAATGAGCGTTTTTGAAATTATCGAAAGCCTTAATTGCGTGAACTAGTTTCTCCTTTACAGCCTGAAGATTCCGTTCATCGGAGAGCAAATCTGTGATTTCTCTCACTCTAGCGGAGACATAAGAGGCGAAACCTGACCTTGCGTCCTTCTTGCCACGAAGCCTTTCCAAATGAACTCCCTCTAAGTCCAAAGTAACATTATGCGTTCTCGTCCGAGTAGACTTACGCCGCGGGCCAGGAACTGTGGCATTCAAAAGCGGAGCGTCCATGCCGGAACGGCGACACGTACAATTTTCAACGATATAACTGCCGATAAACGTTTCCAACTCGACGGAGGTTCACACGTAGAATGTAATTCCATAAACCGTAGGTTGAAACTAAAAGGTAAACGAACTAAAGTTACAACATGAATAAAATGAATTGCACCAACTGCCAACGAAATACAGCTAACAAGAAACGACGATAAAGACTATACTTACATTGTTACGGCTACTAAGAAACTGCGAAACAAACTGCCTTAGGCGAGATCCTAACTGCGGGAAACTAAAATGAGAAACTTGCGCGTAGCGCGACTGCCAAGAAATGACTCCCCCAAAAAAGCAAGAAAACTAAGGTTTATAAGGCAAACACTGTAATTACATGCACAAAACGGCGAGACTAAAAAAAAGGTGTAAATTGTGATGAACTGTAGAAAAAAGTCGGAACGAAGGGTGTGACACACAAAACAATAAAACACTAACGAGCAGGCTACAGACTAGAAAACAAATTAGCGCCTAGGGATCTTACACTATATAATTTTTGCCCAAATCTGAACTAACTGAAGTGGGGAATGATTAAATGATTTCTTTTTTTGTCTGTTTGAAGCCAAACAAAAGAAATCAACCATGTAACAGATTGTTCTGGTTTCTGTTTCTTGAGTTTTAGGTAAAAATCACCAGCTTATTTGTCAAATTCAAGCTTTTACACTGTATGTGACAAAAGAAACACAGAACCACAGTTCCATGTAGCATTAACCAGTCTGTATGCCAAAGTTGAGCAAATTTAGAGAAATTTGGATTTTAAGGCTAAAATAGTTATCATTTATTTCCTTTTGGTACCAAAGCTTTCAATTATTCTGACTTATGGATAAGTGGTTTTTGATTGAGATTTAAAGTGGCTAACACCAGCTTCCAGTATATTACATTGATGGATCATTACTACTACATGTATACTTTACAGTTGTTTCTTTTATAGCAGTTCGTGCAAGTGCTAAGACACCAGCCTAGTCCCTAGGCGTTCTCAGCTCGGTCAAACCCAACTGTCAGCGATGACGTCACTGAGAGAGACTTACCGAGAACGCCTAGCAAATACTGCCATGTCTACCATAAACAACACTGAAATATGCACAAGATCGTACGTTACAATAATGGCATAATATACCTTTGAGGTTGCTACACAAAGGATGGTTGTCCACATCGCACTTGTCTGAATCTAAAACGTGTAACTTAAATAATTTATGAACACGACAGAACTTTGAATGGAAAAGCAGCGCAAAATAACAGACTAAAAAGGTTATTCCACAAAGTTAGAACTTACCGTCGTTTGTGGACACTTCCATTGTACGGATTTGTCACATCAGCAGTAAGCTTTCACACGATACGACGGGCAAACTAGTAAATTCCAACCAGGGTTTTTTTTTGCGCTAAAATCAGGGGTATTTTGGCAATATTTGCTAGGTGATCTCACCAACTCGTTCCCAGACTTCGTGTGGACAAGGGTGGAAAGAGGGAATGCCTAGGGACTAGGCTGCTAAGACACTTTAAGTTAAAGACAAGCCCAGTGACCCAAAATTTTAAACGGCCATCGCTATGGTGACACACCGCTTCTAGTATTACCAGTTTTTTTCTCTCATTGTCTTGTCGATCAGTGCAAGTGTTGCGATTGTAATATGAGCAATAATGTGATTGGTCGGAAATAAACCAATCAGATCAAATGTTACTCTTAACAATAACGTCATGTGCATTATGATATAATCTATCA
Source organism: Pachyseris speciosa (assembly GCA_016490735.1). Classification (NCBI taxonomy): domain Eukaryota; kingdom Metazoa; phylum Cnidaria; class Anthozoa; order Scleractinia; family Pachyseridae; genus Pachyseris; species Pachyseris speciosa. The sequence continues at coordinate 2,403 of JAEMWC010000950.1, read as the reverse complement.
CAATTCTCAATATTTGAAGAAAAAGCGAATTTTTGGCAAAATTTAGCCTGCATAGCTGGTGGTATTGTAAGCACTTGTGAAATAAAGTTTTGGGGGCAGAGCTGCGAGAAATATATCTCAAAGTTCTCTTCCCCATTTTCCTCGTAGCGGCTCCACCACCAAAACTTTATTTCACGCGCCTACAGTACCGCCAGCTTTGCAGCCTAGGCGACATTTTGTTGAAACTATTGTTCTAAATTATCGAAATTCTGTGCAGACATGAGAAATTTCGCACAAAATGTTGTTGCAGGGACAGCAAAATTTTGTTTGGTTAGGTGGAACCATGCATGCAGGTATCCTTGGGCACCCTAAGAGCAGCACCACCAGGCACTGTCACACTGATAAATCAGTGCAGATACTTACTGACTGAAATACTTGCCACACTCCTATAGCAGCGCACGTGGGAGGCATGGGAACCAAAAAAGCACTTCAGTTGCATGAGAGTAAAGCAAACTGTCATAACCTTGGATAGAACACAAATCATGCAATCCCCACACAAGTGACCCCCATGCGCATGCGCACTATGAATAGCCACTGACCACATTAGCTTCAGTTTAAAAAACTATCTCCCTTAACCCTTTCCCTCCTAAGAGTGACTTAATGGATTTTACTCTAATGCCAGATGATTTTACTCATCAAAGGGGGATCCCTTAGGAGTTAAAGGGCTACCTTAGCCTAAAGCATATTATGTTCAGCTAAGCAAACTGAAGCCACATAATTATAATTACATTGTAAAGCACTCCGGCATGACTCCTTAAAGGGGCAGTGTGCAGGATTGTTTCAGCTCATAGAAACTATTCTTAATTTTTTTGGTTACTTGTAACCAAGATGAAAATGGAGGCCAAAAAGTCGGGCCAACAAATTTTCAAGTTCTTCCCTTGCATCTTACATGAAGTTGACAATAACTTGAGTCTCAGTTTTTTTAATTATTTTATTTGATTTCATCTCATTTGTGATCCAGGAGCATTCAAACAGGAATTACAAACATCAACATGCACTGACAAAATTGATATCAATCACCGTTATTAATAAACAAGGTACATGTCATATAATTACATGTATGCAGGAACCTAGAGATGATCAAACGCTAAAACTTACAGTAAAATCAATAAACAAAAATAAAATAATTAAAATTGAAAATTGCCTGCATCTAGGTATTCAATGATATAATTTATACGTATACAGTGTAAACAGTGACCACCCAAAAAGCAGCTCATGCATGTAGTTGAAATGTTTTGTATTAACACTGGAGCAGGGAGGAAATATATTGGAGACCTTCATTGCGCAGGTGCATGGAAATGTCTCTTACACTGGATAACACAAAGCAGTAAATGCAATTAAGTTGCCCAGATTATGTGCTGCACATGTGAACACCAGCCTTGGAACTTAGAAAGGTTTACATACAAGCTGTACTACATTATACTGCAGACCAAGCAAAAGTAAAGAAAACAGTTACTGGACTCTGGAAAATTTTGAGAAACTGTCAGACTTCAAGGTATGGAAATATGAATACAACTTAAAGCACTGAATGCTGTACAAGCTCATTCTACTGAAAAATGCATCCAATACAATAGTTAATAGGAGAACAACAAAACATCAACTTACAGTGTATGGTGGGAAATAAAGGCTTATTTCCTTCAGGTTGATTAATATTGATCCTTGTCTTTCTCAATATGTGAGTAACAGGCATTTGGGATCATAATACACTTAACTTTAATTTTCTCAATTTACTCTCAGTGTTACTTTCAGTGTCTTTCTGCAGAAAAACATGACCATGTGGTGATCAATGTACATGATTGTAAGCCAGTCTTCAGGGACTACTGGCTGAGAGAAACACTACTACATGTACATGTAACTGTCATTACAGTTCACCAATAAATCTTCTGAAAAAAAGTTACCGAAACAACCAACCGATTTGACTATTTGTTAATTAGAATTTTAATAAACAAGAGGTATTTTTGCTGGTTTATCATAGTATAACATGATCACTTTCAACTACAATGTACATGTACTTACACTTGGTGAACTATAATTTTGCTACACCATAATAAAGAACCTTGCTTGCAACAAACAATAATTACTTTGAGTCATGGTACATGTATCTGTTCTCAGGCCCAAAGCTTGTTTGTTATTTCTAAATTGTAGGATTCCTCAAGCCACAATCTCTGCCAATGGTGGGTGGATGGTTAATTACAAAATAATACAAACACAGTACTGTAGTCCATTTTGCCATTACGTTCTCGATCAGTGACCTGGCCTAGGAGTGGAAATGACCTTGTTTTGATACAGACCTCACTGCTTTTCTTGTGTAAATCATGTTGTTTACACTAACCAGTCCACATCAATTTTTGCATGAGAAAGAAG
>JAEMWC010000949.1:272500-331756 GCA_016490735.1 Pachyseris speciosa | reverse complement strand
ATGCTTGCTTTTTGCAATTTAGATGCTTGCTTTTTGCAATTAGAGTGCTTGCTTTTGCAATTAGATGCTTGCTTTTTGCAATTTAGATGCTTGCTTTTTGCAATTAGATGCTTGCTTTTTTGCAATTTAGATGCTTGCTTTTTGCAATTAGATTCTTGCTTTTTTGCAATTTAGATGCTTGCTTTTTTGCAATTAGATGCTTGCTTTTTTTGCAATTTAGATGCTTGCTTTTTGCAATTTAGATGCTTGCTTTTTGCAATTTAGGTGCTTGCTTTTTGCAATTTAGATGCTTGCTTTTTGCAATTTTGGAGATGCTTGCTTTTTGCAATTTAGATGCTTGCTTTTTGCAATTTAGATGCTTGCTTTTTGCAATTTAGGTGCTTGCTTTTTTTGTAATTTAGGAGCTCCTTTCTGCAGTTTCTGTTTTTATCTTTTTGTCTTTTGCGTGTTTGGTTTTTTTTTCTGTTTGATTTATTCCTACCTCTCATTTGTTTAACCATCTTTCGCTTTGTCTTGTGTTCTGTGTTTTGTTTCCTGCTTCACCGATGTCACCTTTCAATTTTTTTTCACTTGTTCCACGGTTTTGTCTTTCTTTTGTCATTCTTTGTTTTGTGCGTCTCTCTTTTCGGTTTTACTATCTCAATTAGGTGTTGTGTGACAGTTTCTTTGTCACTGTTTTCTTTTCTTTTCGTTCAGCCTGCATTACACTGTCTACTCTAATCGCTGATGATGCGGTCACTGTTGTTTATAACTTTTGTTTCTTCCTGTAAGAAACGATAATCAGATTTCTCAAACTGAAGAAATGGCAACTTGGTTGGCCATTTTCAGACTAAACCTTTCCCCAACTTCTCACATTGTGGTAACATGTGAAATGCGTCGCTGAAGATTGGATGAAACCATAGCCGGTCATGATGAGCACACACAGAATGATGTCACTATACAAAGGCTATGTACACCTTTTCACGAGTGCAACGCCATACATTTTAATGAAGTATGACGTGTAAATTCCAGCATGGTCCATGTTGAAGGAAATGACGTCATAGTGGCAAGCACAATGTCACCTAGCTCATTTAGTTTATTTTTCCATTTTCAATTCATTGTTTGAACTTAAAAAAGATAATCATTCATTTTTCGTTTTGGTTGTTAATTGCTGTTTGGTTTCTGGTATAATTTCAAAATGTAATCTGATTATTCATCTCTCAGTAAATATGCTACCGTTATTATTACTTTTTTTGGACAGCTTCTGTAAAAAGGGTAAATTGTTTACTCTTTTATCATTAAAATTGTAAATAAAGACGAATTATTATTTTTTTAATTTTCTCTGGTTTACTCTCCTGTTTATCGAATTAAAATACCAGCTACTTCACTGACTCAGAGTAGTGCAGCGATTTATTACGCGGAAAAAATATTTTACGGACGAAATGTGAGCGAGCTGCTAGAACCAGGGAAGGGATTAAGGCGTGGCAGGTGGGGTGTGTCTCTTGCAACGTTATCATTTCAAAGTTTATTTTCACATTCTGAAGAATAGCAACAAAAATTACATTGAAGAGAACTGATCTGTCTACTAGACATGCAAGTTAAAGTATATTTTTTAAATGTTTTCAGTGTTGAGTTTCTGCGCAGCGGCGTGATGTTTATTGATTTCATGAGTGTTCATTAAATTTCCTCGAGGTTCCCCTGTTCACTCTTCGTTGTATAGCGGTCAGTAATGACTGAATGCCTTCAGGGGTCAGTCCAAGAGTGTTTTCCACTGTTGGGAACCAACATTCAAACGTTTCATTATTCTCCCGAAGCGATAGGCTCATCATAAATCTGAGGCAAAGAAAAAAAAGAGTACAAAATATAGATCAGATAAAACCACTCGATAATTTTAGACCCGAACTGGCTGTATTAGCGAGAATGCGTCAGAATTTAAAGTTACTTTAGAAAATTTGTTGCCGTTCAGATAACAAAGAAAATGTCGAATGCCGCACTCGTCGCGGAGCGCAATGTATTGCGGTTGACCAGGATCCTTTGAACAATCAGATAAATTACATTTTTGACTGAGAGAAAAAGGGAAATACCGTTAAATGGGCTACGTCTTGGTATCATTTCAAAACGTCTTGGCATCAAGTCAAAACGAAGAACCAGACTATGTTCTCCTGAAGAGGGAGCAAGCCAATTTGACTGTTTTTTCTATAGCAGGAAGAACGGCTTGAAAAGTTAGCCCTATTTTTATGCAATCCATTTTAATTGTCGCCATCCTTGTCCAAAGATGCTTCCGTTTATAGCTTTGGTAACGTGGTAATAGTAATTATCACTGAGCAAAACGTATCCAGTTTTTTGGGGTTTGGTATTTGGGGTTTTCTTTGCTTCCAGTACTTCTTAAAACTTTTCAAAGTAATTTTTGACACTTCTAAAATAGCTTGTTTAACAGGGCCCCTTTATTTTACCTCAACAGCGCCTGTGAGTCCTCTTCCCCTCCGTCCACATCTTTTAGTTCTGTAACGCGTCCCAATTATACACGGAGAACGCTTCAACACGTGAGAAGCTTTCGGAATTTCTTGTGATAAAACATCATTTTCCTTCTCAGTGAGAGACCAGCCAGACTCGACAAGGATTGAAACAACAATAAAGTAGACGAAAATAAAATTCTTTGTCAACATGATGCCTTCGATCTTAATCCTTTGGGTGTATATGTCTGAAGTGATTAAGTTTCGCCTTATAAATTTCATAGCTCGTGCTGTCTTGTTTTATACTCTTTGTTCGTCCTTCATTTGAAGCCAGAAACAAACGAATCCCTTATTAATTTATTTTATCTTCTTTCATCAATGTTTAGACTTCTGAAACTGACCAAAGGATGGATTACTATTATCATTTGTTTGAATGAGGTTTGAAAATCTCCGCTTTTACTTCTCCTAAGGTTGTCAGGACCGTCATAGAGGACAAAGAACTGTTTGTCACTGTCGATAAGCACCACCGTTAATTTGAAAATTGTGCTCCGGAAAGATGTCATTTTTGATCAGGAAGGGAGAATGGGAATAAGCACTCCAGCAAGGAACAAAAGTAGATTTTTGAAAGACTGATGTATGCTGAAACGTCAGCCGTTTCCTACGTACACGCTTCACTCTTAAAGGTGGACACAGGCAACGTATTAAAGAAAACAACGTTGAAAACAAGAAGAAAAGCATTAGCAAAAACAGTTTGAAACACAAGCCATCCTTAAGGTGACAGGGCAACGTGTCGAAATGGGAAAATGCCGTTCTTTTCTCGGCTCCATCTTCGAGGAGGTTGGCTGCTTACTTTACTTGCATCATATAGAGTACATATGAATAAAGGGGATTAGTTTCTAAAGAAACTGTGGTGCTGCGTCGGTGGGGGAGTGAAACACGAAAATTTGGTTTATCAACGGAGTTGATACCGCCGTAAATTGACCTGACCGTACAGGGATTCGATTAGCTGACGTTTCGAGCGTTAGCCCTTCGTCGAAGCGGACTCCTTTCATCCGGCTCTAAAATATACCTGGGAAATTTCGGAAACTTCGCTGGTCTTTCTAGATATCAAAGTTTCTACAGCGGCACGGCTTATGAAAAATGATCCAGAAACTGCTAGAATCTTTTCACAACAACCACTGATTTCATTCAAACGCGACAAAAATGTAGGTAGCTTTCTAGTTACAGAAGCGCATTCAAAACAACTGAACAACCTTTCACTTTTCAATGCGCGCGCTCACGATGCAAAACTTGTCCTTTTATTCAAAACACTAGCAACTGATATCGGGCCCTAAGCGATCTGTTAAGATCACTGATCGTTTCACGTGTATCTCCGCAAGTGTTATCTATTGCATAACCTGTACATTGTGCAAAACGTTATACATCGGCGAAACAGGAAGACGACTAGGTGACCGATTCCAAGAACATCTACTCATTAATCCGCAGTTCAAATATATGATTTTCATATATTCATTCTCATATAATTTATTTCTGTTTTTCACGTTACCATGTTACCACCAATAGCGTAGCTCCACTTTCTGTATGTAACCCATACACAACCCACAATTCCTCGATTCGCTCCGACGAAGGGCCAACGCTCGAAACGTCAGCTAATCGAATCCCTGTACGGTGGTCAATTTACAATGTCAACTCCGTTGATAAACCAAATTAAATTTTCTTTTTTTATATGGAGTACATAGTTTGCGTGGCTTTCTCTTGTTCATGATTGTAAGCGTAATTGAGGAAAGCTCATTAGCAAGCAGCTGTGCTGTGTAATCAGATAGAAATCAATACAGAATTTAATGTCAAAATGTTTCCTTTAAATTCATTTGGAAGAACAGACCCTAATCGCACTGCAAACAAAACACCTGTTGAATTTGTTTGTACGTCGTGAAAGAGTTGATGAAAGAGAGATGATATTAATACACGGTCGCTTTCAGTTTATTGAACTTAGGAACTAACGCCTGAGGGTAAAAGCCATTTTGATGTCTTTTTTTTATTATTCAAAATAATACGGATGGAAACTTTTCTTTTAGCGTAGTCTTTTCATGAACACTTTATAAGCGCCTGAAGTGTCTGAAATCCAGATTGGACTTAATTTTATATTTGTCAGTGTTTGTATGGACTTCTTGTCACCTTTAACAGGCTCGCGAAGTAGGTTTGGGTCGTTTTAAAAAGGACTATGCCAGAAATAAACCCAGATCTATTTATTTTCAACACGGCAATGCATGGTTTGATTAATGACTGATGATAGCATACAGGCTTTTGTTTGAGTGCAGAGGGAAGGTTGCGGTCGAATTTGAATTGAAACACCGTACGGTTGACCGCTAGCAGTCCCAGTCCCTTTCGCGATTGGCGAACAGCTGTTTTTCAAAAGCCCTGGGAACGAGGTTGTTGATAATCCATTCTCGTCGCGCTCTTTCGACTATCCACAAAGGCTGGGCAGAGGACTTCAAGTCAAAGGTGAGAACTTAAGATTCTCATATTTCTTTTTAGGTACATTAAGACCCCACAAAATCACTCAGTATTTCGATTTTGCAAACAAACGTTTAATACTATTTTCACATAATATCGCATTACATATCAAGTTGTGGACTGTCTTGATGAATCTCAGAGCCTTGACATCTACACTCAATGTCCTTGCTTGTCACTATAGTTTGCATCTGTCTTATGGCAGTTGATGTTGCTTATTTCTTGTCCTTTAACTTTTGGGGGGAATGTTTCAAATCATCTATTTGCTGGTCAGCGGAAGTCGTAGAAATGTCCCTATCCTCTAGGGAGTTGATCTGAAACTGAAAATATATAAATTATGGACGTTTTAGACTCGGACACGGCTGCTGACAAGATCGAGCACGAGTCTGGCCTTCAAATTTCAAACCAATTACATCCCCAGAAACCTCACTCTTCTTCACTGCTTACCAGGTACGTCAACCGGAAGTGAGGCTTTTTCTCTTCTTACTCGTCTTGGCCGCGCTACCAGATTTGTATTACCAAGTGTCTTTACTCCATAGAGACGATTTATTTGAAAATTTGTGTACAACCGCTGTCCAAATATGAGAATTGCCCATTTCCGGTTGACATACGTCGCTCAGAAACGGCTTTGCTTAAACTCCCAAGAACGCGAAGCTAGATTTGAAAAGCCCCACATACACCCGAGTCAAACGCAAACGTGCCCGCTATCTGATTGAGAGGACAATTAATTCATAAGAGGTTTCAAGTATGTATCCCGTTTATGGACTTTTAGACCACTTAAAGGGACACTGTCCCGATAATGCGCACGCGCGAACGTAATCTGGTATCTGTCAAAAAAAAAACAATAGCGGCATAAAAACTGTGTCATTTCACAGCACTTGCAGTAAACTGTGAAGACTTCATATGTTAAACATGTAAGTGTTTGTGGCTTTGACATTTCATCTGTAGAAAAATTCAGTCACAGTTTCAAATATAACATGTCTTGAGCTGTAAAACCATGTAAAAATTACGTTGGAACATGGAATTAAACGCCGCTAAGAAAATTTCTAAACGTTCATAATTTTCAAACGTGCCGCTTAGCGAAAACCTCGTCACGTTCTTTATTAACTAACGCGAAACAAATTGTGATTTTCATTTAGCGCTTTCATGAACGGTTGTTCGACAATTCAAATACTATACTTCTGTAGCTTTCCAAAGAGACCAAAATCCCTATAAAAACAGAAATATAACGCGAGTTATGAATTTTTACACAACCAGACTATATGTCATATTCAAGTTAGTCCGCTCGACTGTGAAGACTTCAGATGTAGCCGCGTAAGCATTTGTCGAGTTTTCATTTCATGTTTAAAAAGATTCATTCATATTTTCAAATAGAAAATGTCTTAAGCTTCAAACTGCAGTAAGATAATGTTCGAGCATCGCATTTAACGTCAGGAAAATACTTTTCAAATGTGGAAGAATTTGCAAAAGTCTCCCGCTTGGCGGGAATCTTGTCAGGCTTTGGCCTTTCCTCAACGGTTGTTCGGAAAGAGAGGAGAGACCCAAATGATTCTATAACGATATAACTCCACTTATGAATTTTTACGCCGGCATAATTGTTTGTTTACATTTTGTCGGATGACTGGCGAAGATTTCACTTTACCTTACTCTCCTTCGCATTTCCAGCGACAGCAAATGCTGGGCGAAGGCTGTATCGGTGGAATACAGACACTATTCCATTAGGCGTTTCTATGTCTCATGGATTGCTTTATTTTTGTATATAGTTTGCTATGCTGCTGGTTCCATTTCTGGTTACAGGGGCACCCAACGAACCAAATCAATCAAAAGCTGTAGAAAGCCATTTTTAAGTGCCTTATGGTGTTTGAAGTCTGTTTAAAGCGATTTTTTTATAAGCTAGAAGAAGTTCATCTGTTCGGATTCCCTAGCTGAAATTTTAATTGCCCGAAAATGTTAGGGAACAAAATCTTCCTTTGAGAAAATGCGAGCTGAAATTAACTTTCCACGAACTTTCTAGGGAACTATTTTCTTTCCGAAAATGCTAGCTGACGTTTTTGACTGCCAAAAACAGCAATTACGACCGTTCCGAAAACCTCAGGCGTTATGATTTCCCAATTGCGAATCTTTTAGATTACGTTTTAGTTACGAAAATCCAAGTGCACTTTTTAATCGACGCCGAAAGCGCAAGGCGAATTACCCTCCACCGAACAGATATCTACCGAAACTTGTCGTTGGGTGGCCCTGTGGTTATTCCTTTCACGATTATCTGACTGTTTTGTGGGAGCTGGCGGGAGAAAGAAGCCTTCAACAGGCGGCCAGAGCGTTTTCCTCCTCTCGGTCCTCCGGCTAACGGCATTAAAAAAGACTCCAAAAAATCCTGATTGTACGAAAATTGCAACCCAACAATTGCAAGAACTATGTATCATTTTTTCTTCTCGCATCTTTTAATTTCGAGACAGGATGAACAAAAATCAAAATTTTGAGCATGCACAGAATCGGGATATTGTTCCTTTACTCAAAGTGGGATTCACCACTTACCGTTTGCGTGGTTTTGGAGTTGATTTATCAGTTGCAGTTTCTGCGAAAAAATATTGTCCGTTACCGTGGTCACATATATAGTGCGTTCGTTTCATTCCAGATGGAATTGGTGAACTGTATGACTGACATCACGGTAATTTACGGCATTTTCTTCGTAACAGCAAACGTCTCCGCCACTATGCTATGCGGCTGGTAAGTTCCTTTGGAAACTTGTTATCTCCAACAAAATATCGTACAGCCCGACATCAAATTTGTCCTCTAAGCAACAATCAAAGGATGGTCCCTTGGCGACAGAAACGTTCTATTCGAAAAAAATGGCTGTAGTAACTGAACCCCCCATTAGCTTAGTCCGTGGTACAAACTACTAAAAATTTTTGAAACGGTTGCCCCTTTTCAGTTACTTGGCCAAAACATGCCGTTACGTGAAGTAAATACGTTGATCGACCGTTGCCATGCATAGTTACGATCTAAATACTATTAGAATTTGTAAATGATCAGTGGCTTAAAACGCCCAGAATTGGCCGGCTATGAAAAAAATACCCGATTTTTCAAATCTCTCATCACATTAATAGTTTCTCGTGTATTTATTGATACTATACAACCACTCAACATTATTCGACAGTTAGGTCATACAAAAAATTGTGATAAATACCTGTTGGTTTTTCCAAAACCGCGGTCGCTCGCCTCGTCGTTTACCGCATCTCCTTGTCCTCCACCTCGTGCCAACAATACAAGGCAACGCGTTTCGAAGTCGCACGCTGGAATTTTCTAACGGTAAAACACTGCTTTCTTCGTCTAAACACAAGACAGACTCAAAAAGCTGCTGACCTATTAGTAAAGTTACTAAAATAAGAATTCTTAGAGACATGGCACAAGTGAACAAAATATCTGACAGAACTGACCCCTGACGGCTGTAAGTGAAACAGTGTGAGCCTTGCATGTACAGTCAGCTTTTTATTGATCGCTAATTATGGAAAACAAATGCAAGATCTTCGTGACTGAAAAATTACTTTGCTTTCAATTTGTCGGCTATTGATTAAGAGACGAGGTTTTAATAAACATATTTCACGTTTTCAGGTGTTTAATTGATCTTATTGTTGGTTTCGGCGTCAGTAATGCGTTGCCACTGAAAAATTAACTTTCAACAATAATTGGTATCTACATGAAAAATAATTTCAATAGACATGGGGATTTTGAATAGTAACAGGGGTTTTAATGAAATCGTTGCAGATTCAGACTAAGAGGTTGAACTTCTCTTTAATGCAATACCTGTACGAACTATGTCATAAATTGTGCGGTGTGTACCGAGTATCAACGATCAAGATGTTTTCAGACGTATTGAATGTATTCACAGTATTCAGTCCGGTCTGCGCTCAGTGACTCATTACCCAAGACAAGCTGTTTGAGTTAAATTTTTAAATATTGTTTACATTTACATTTTATTTGCATTCACCATCTGTTTATCGCTATACTGATTCTACTTTAATTTTCTTTCGAAATTCATGGCCTGTGTCGAACCCAATTTCTAGGGAACTGCCAGCTGTTCTATAATCATTCCACCTTTTTATTCCTCAGCTACTGTTCTTTCAATTATTATTTTTTTTAGCGCATAACACATCGGACTTAAATGTTAATTAAATATTAATCATTTGAATACCAATTTACAAAATCAAACAGCTGAGTTTGAACTATTTTCAAGTCAACAGGTGTATATAAAAATTTATGAGCGGGCTGCAAGCTTTCCATTAGTATTGGCCGTTGTATTTAAGTTTAACGATAAACACAGCAAATGAGTATGGATTGCAAAAAAAAAACCAACCAAACAAACAAACAAGAAAAGAAAAAGGGAAAAGATCTTTATAGGGGTGAAACAACGAAGCTTTTCTGGTGTTGGTTGATTTATTTATATTAAGTAATGTTCCCATCGTCTTAGAATTTTAGCCCTCATTTTAAACACGTGGATGCCAAGCTGAAACCCATAACGACTAGAGAGTAATTTTAACCTAGCTTTTTGTTTTGCATCTTTCACATTTTATACAGGCATAGCGTTATATCATAAGTATTTAAGTATCAACCAAATATTGCTGCCTTCTGCATTTGTCGGATTAAATAATGGTGCTAGCTTAGTGTTTGTTTACTCAAAGAACCAATTGTATCCATATTACAACTCTTGTGTACACTTAGTTACTTTGCCCTCGAAGTAACCTTGTGGGATGTTGAAGTTTCGAGTTGATGGTATACTATTACAGGCGTACACTTTTGAGCAGAAGAAAGCTCTTGAGAGTGCATTAAGATCAATGATGCTCAAAAACACATTTACTGAGTAAGCAGGCACTTTTTACCGCCTTCTTTCGTCTACGTTTCGCGTCATCTTTAAATTTAAAAATGCCCACAAGTGCTTGCAACTTAAACTTAAACTTAAACTTCGCAGATGCTATAAATGCAATACAAAAAGTTTTCATTCTAAATGTAACTTAGAAAGCCGTGTACTGGAGGAGCGTCTTCTGCTAATTGACAGGTGTGAAAACGGCTAAAATCTACTCGAGGATTCCATTGTGCGATTCATTTGCTCTGAGCCTGAAAGAAAAGACCTTTTATCAACACCTCCAGAGGGACAGGTGGTTTGCAATTTATTTATTGGTTTCATGGTTTTATTCCAAACGCAGGAACCTTCCGTTAGATGTAAATTATTATTATTAGTTTGAATCGGGTGTTTTTGGGAGTGCATGGTTCCCGTTCCCTGTTACTGAGCAGTCTCCTTTTCCGACTAAGTCATGTGAAGGAAGAAGGTTACCTAGCGGGTAGTGAAATTGAATGGTCATACGTAAGCGCCACAGAAAGCTGGCGAGTGCATTTAATTTTTACAACTAAGGCCCGTTTCAAACGTCGAACTTCTCATGTACCGAATCTAATGCAAATGAGCGAAAACAATAGATTTTTCTCATTTGCATTAGATTCGGTACATGAGAAGTTCGACGTTTGAAACGGGCCTAACTTACAAATACAACATAGTCACGATCAGTAACGATTCAAATTGCCCAAGGCCCGCAGGTGCATTATGCTAATGTTTTGATCTATATTCTTCCTCTTGGGTATAAATTCGCCGAGAAGAAATGAGTTTGCTTTACAAACATAACTCCTAAAGAGTCAAAGAATTTACTTTAAATTTTTAGGTCATGTTTTTGCTGCGATTATAAGCAGTTCCATTCAAACTTTACTGATTCGCTGACTACTTTCTTAACAGAACTGGCTTAGCGCCTAAGACGGTCATTTCATGGTCGGTAATGCTCCCTTCTCAATTGGATAGTGTGTCTTCGTCACGTGTTTACGCTTAGATACCATGTGCCATGTGCTCGTACACCAAACTGACAGGCTGGTTTACACCTCATTTGAATTTCAATTCAATAGGAGACAAAGGAAACGTTTACATGAAGGTCTTCCCAAAGTCACTGTGGTTATCGCCTGCCCCTTCCCGTTCGCTCAGGTGCATTGATATATCACTACCTCCCCAACGGGCTGTTTTTTGTACCTGTGCGAGTGAATGACAAGAGAGGACATAAGGACACACCGCGATGATATGTTTACGTTAGAACACAGGCCGAGCTTAGACTAGAAATGATAAATATATATAACTAACAGTGAAAAGAACTTTGTATTCTGTTGTTGTGGTCTCTAGTCTATTTATTGTACTGATTCTGATTTATTTCTGCGTCTTGGTGGATTCCTTTTCCAGTCCAACCTGAGCGCCGGCTGGTGTTCTGTTTGGGCTGCAAACTGAGACACTCAGTGGACATACAAAACACAATGAGCCATGTTAAGGTTCAGTTCTAACCGGGTCTAAATGTTAATAAACATCAGAAAGTGATTGTACTGCTGCTTTTTGTTTCGTTTCACACACACACAAGCAAAACTTGACTTTGCTCCAAATTTTTCCAATTTATCTGTTTTTGATTTCGTTTTTTATATATATGTAAATACCTTCGAAGCCATGAAAACCGTAGAACAATATACTTACCGAACCATGCAAACACAGTTTGCCACTCAGCTTTCGACACACATCTCAACTGAAAGAAAAACTTTTTGCCCCGAGTCGGAATCGAACCGACGTTCCCCAGTTAGTAGTCGGGCGTGATAACCACTACACTACCGGAGCAACCACGCTGGCAACATGAGTAGTATCCGCTGTCCCAACAGACCTTTGTTCTATTTGTGGAGACTTGTGGATAATACAACTTTCAGAGGAGTTGGAGGTAAGAGTAGATGCTTCCCCTCTTGGAGTTAGCAGACGTCACCTGTTCTATCTAAATTCAAATCAGTCAATAAATTTGGCTCTTACTTATTTATGTGATTATCGACGACTGAAATCATAGGCGTGAAAACTCAACTCAAACCGGAAAGTTTTTGAACAGTCTTTCCTGTCAGGGTGTTTATGGTGTTGTACAAAGTGGTTCTGGGTGGTTCAAAATTTTGAGAATGTGCTTTAGATTAGAAAAAAAAAAAAGCCAAACAATTAAATTTTTGAGAACGAATTTCCGCGGTGTGTCGCTTTTTGGGGGCAGTAATTTGAAAAAAGAATTTCGGAGTGTTATTTGGTAATCTCGCGCTCTGTTTACTATCTGAACGCCTGGAAGAGGGTAGAGTAAATTATTAACACGTTTCCGATCAATTTGTTATACCAGTCTATTCTGATCTTTCATAGAAAGAAAGTTATTGTTTAATAATGTGTGGCCGGTCTAACTGACTTAAAGGTCTTTACCTCTTCGGTAAATGTTCATGTATTAAATTCTGCTTACAGATGAATACAATATTTAGGATTCGCGATTCGTCTTAGCCTCTTTGGTTATTACCGGTGGCATCCGATACTAACTGATCATGAACTGATTTCATATGATAAGGAGAAATTCCGGAAAAATAAAAGTATTTCGGTATATGAGCCTTCTCCTCTGTAGGGGTTCCTTTGGAAAACAGAGAGAAAAATCGGAATCAGGGGAAAAATAAAGGAGAAAAGCAAGACCGGATAGGGACGCGCGGGACGAGGGGAACAAAGATTGTGCTCTTCCCTTCTTCTCCGTCTCAGTGTTTTTTCCTGTCATTTGTTATTCCTCTCTCCAGTCTCCACTCCTTTCCGCTAGATATAGAAACAAAGGAGCGCGGCAGACGCCTCTGCTGAGGAGACGCTGAGAGGTGCCGATTTGAATTTATTTTTTATCTGGTTGCCATACCCAGAGCCATAACCAAAAGGCCCCATAGATAGTGTAAGGCGCAACAACAACAAGCTGGAAAAACAAGATAACTTGTTTGCTATGAATTGGGCAACAACCAGGGTAACTGGCATCCTTTAGAGGGACCTCCGTTCGTTGAGCCCCTCCAGTCAAGAGGAGGGGGGTGGGGGGGGGTACATAATTAATCAGGTACTAGGGACGATAAAAAAGAATGACAGTTGTAAGATACACTTTATACATTACCCTACTCTGTGGTCCCCAGATGGTGACATTATGTCATGATGAAATCGACGTAAGTTTTAAAAATTGGCGCCCGGAGTATGCCATGCGCAGTGAAGATTTCATGTGTGACTGTTCCTTGGATAGAAGTATCGCACATGAAGTAATTTTACGTCGTTTCCCGTTTTTTTCGGATGAAATGGCTTTGAAAGAAAGCGAAATCCGTGTTTTGGCTGTACTTGCCTTGATTATTTTGATTTTATGGGCATTTTTTGGCCTGTTTTGGAGTCTTCTTCTCGTGTTCACCTTTCTGATCTATGCGTACAACTTTGGAAGGCAGCGGAACGCAAACATTCGTCGAATAAGGGCGGTCGAGGATGAACCTGATTTGACAATATATCAAGAGAAAATGCACAATGATTCTCCTGAATTTCAAGATTTGCCTTTTACTGGTTTGCATAAAGGACAGTTCACACTACGGTCGCCTATGCCATTGCTTTCTCAAGTTACTAAAAGACTAAGTTTTAATACCAGGTAAGAATAAAGCTCAATTTGCGCTTAACACGTGTTAAGGCGGTTTTGCATTGTGTAACTTGTCTCGCAATGGTTCATGCAATGTGCTTTACAATCTGTGGACACTGCAAGACAATTTGCTGGCAATTTGCATGAAACACAGTACCCAGTACAGGTTACAGCAACTGGTTTCTCAAAAGGCTGGTCATTGCAAGGAACTTGGAACTTATACTCCCAAATAGCTAGGCTAACACTGGGAGATATAAAATAACGAATTCAAATAAAAACAATAATCCACAATGAAAATATAAAGACCAAAAGAAACAGCGAAAGCAAACAGTTCAAAGTCTTTTTAGGTGGTTCGGGGTCTTCATGTTCTGAATGTCCCGCATACTGTTACACTGTGTGTTGTTTTGTGCTACTTGTAAGATCATTAAATGAAACTGTCACACCATGACAAGTTCAACTTGTTCGCCTCTTATGCACATGTCATCGGCTTCCCCGTGGGGTCGACCCCCGGGCTAACCAGGGAGATTGTAAAATCAGTCAAGCAAACTTGAGGAATTTCCCCGGGGGATCGGGGAATCTCTTAAGACAAAGTTCCCGAGGTGAGGTGTCTCTCTGTGGAAAATTCCCGTGACATCCTTTTCGAAGTAGTGAATTCCCCAACCCCCTAATCTTTGATCGTAAAACAATGTCAAGATTTTCCCCTACCCTTGGGAAAAGAATCCCATTCATCTCCTTGTATTCCCCCACATATCTCCCTGGTAGTCCCGGGGGTCGACCCCATGGGGAAGCCGATGACGTACATTAACCTTGTACATGTACATGTTTTTCATTTGCAGGATACATGTGTATCCTTGAAAATTAACATTCAACTTGTGTGTACAAGTCTTATGAAATGAACAGTTTCGAACTCAACTCAATACCTTGACTGGACAGAGGTTTTTATCAAGATCTGAAAATTTCTAATGTACTTGTATATTGTGTCTTTGATGAACAGACAGTTTTGTTCCTGGTCTGCATTAATTCTTATACCCAGCCTGCAGTCTACAATCTGCATTTTCTATCTGGTCTGCATTTTATACCCAGTTTGCAGTCTGCAATCTGCAGTCTGCAGTTTACATGTATACTAACCCTGTCAATTTTTATACAGCTGTGTTTGTTACTTAGAAAATGGATGTTACTGTTTCCATTTGTTTTTGGTTTAAAAAATTTCAAACCAGTCTAATTTTTATTTCCTTTGTCTCAGAATCATCACATAGAATAATGAATCATAAATAATGAATAATGAATCATAAATAATGAATAATGAATCATAAAAATGAGATTGGTTTAAAGTTTTAAACCTAATACAAATTTAAACCACAAAATTTTAACTTGATTTTTTAGTATAATCACACCTCCTAGTTTTCAACCAAGAAAGACCTGGAATGACACCAGACAACTGAGCTCTCCTTACATGTCCAGAGGGAGCTCAGTGGCTTATTGGCGAAAATCAAATCACTTCAGCCTGTTGAATCCAGCACTGCAGAGACCTTCCACTGTGAAGATTGCTTCACCAGATGTCACCTTTAACAGAACCTTTACTCTGTAAGTTTTGCTGACTCATTTCAATGATTTACTACCTGAATAATTATGTTGTAGAAATGCAAGAATGGGGCAAGTTTAAATGCACTAGATACAGTGAAGTCTGGAGTATTAACCATTTGCACAAAAAAAAAATGGTTGGAATGGAACACTTGCAATGGTAGAGGCTTCTCCTTTCAAAGCGGTTTGACTAGTCCAAGAGCCCTTATTATTTGCACAAAAATAATTCAAACACTGGTCGGAATGGAACGTGTGGTTTGTAGTTTTAATGAACTTTAACATATACATATACAGAACATGTATGTCACAAATTCATATTGTTTAAGTTTGCTTTGGCTCAAATAGAGCTAATTTAATTATTGTACCATGCAAAATACAGTACCGTGCAAAATATGGAGAATAGTGAGGGAAGTAATTGCTGTTTGTTTTCTAATACAACCATACTGCACATGTACTGTGGCTTAAGTGATTAAAAATTAATTAACTTTTTCATTCCTTTCAAAGGATTAGTATTGTGGTTTATTAAGGTTCTCAACCATTGATAATAGTAATAATAATGTTAAAGTGCCTAGTAAGTCAAACATTTCTTGTTCTAATATGATAATTTATCATTTTCTGATTCTTAACATGTAGGTTTTAGGCAGTAAAAATTCACAACATGGAATAAGTCAAGCCAAAAGCTTTAAATTTGGTGCCAAAATGTGTCTCCATCTTGCATGCGGCCAAAGGATAGTATTGCAAAGCTGTCACAAAATAATTAACGCTTCAGAAGACACGAGTGTCGTGGCATTTCCTACGTCATCACCACTGTTCTGAGCAAAGATTCGTTCCCAGTCCATGGGACACGATGTAGTAAATTTTGAGGTTCTTTTGAGGGCAAACAAATTTGGCTTTAGTTGATTTTTTCAAAATTCTTTTGTCACTTCATAATCATGACACAACAAGTTTTTTAAATTTGTAGGCACTTTAAATTATATTTTTAATAGTTAATAGTGATGATAATGATGCGGGTGCTGATGATTGCTACAACTGTAATTGAAGAATTCTTCAGTTAAAATTTTAGTGGCTTGGAGCAGCCTATTTTTATCTTCAACTTTGTTTGATAATCAGAGAGGTGAAAATAATTTGCAGTTATACATTTTGCAGCTTTAAAAATTCAAACATCATGCCCCAGACCCCCTAGGTTTCTTTTGTTTCTTCACAGTATTCTTCAGCTAAGCTTTCATGGAAACCCTGTGTGATTACTATACTGAGTGTGTATTTTGATTTTAAGGTCTAACAGCCCTTTGAAAAGGACAACACCTGATCATGCAAATCCATGCAGTAGAGATTCAGTCTTGTCAGCACTCAGGGAGAGCAGAAAAAGAAGCTTTGCTGTTGACGATGATGAGGATCCAGAACTTATACTGAGACCAACAAAGAGGTGAATTTCCCTTGACTTGCGTTGTTTGCCTTCTCTTTGCTCAGGAAGCACAATCATCTGTTGCATCATGTTCTGGAATGCCATGTGCAAAATGGTCCATTTTAATTACAGTGAACCCTGCCCTACGGCCACCTCGTTATATATTTACAGCCACTTTTTTTTGGCTGCTCAGCAAAATGACCTTACATTTTCTTGTAAAAAAACCCCTCATTAATGCGGTCACCTGTAATACGGCCAAATGGTTTTTGCCCATTCGTGACTGTATTAACAGGGTTCCACTGTACCTGGGCATCCAACTTGTCAGAGTTTTATGCTTGAAGGCATCTTGTGTAGACTTCTGTGCTCACGAAAGTTACAGTTTGCATTAACTTGTAACTAACAGCAAAAGTTGATAATGTTATTGATTATTGACATGCTGCTTGTTCCATAGGAGAGGCACTAAACCAGTCAACAGTGTAAACACTTGTTCAGTACACAAAGTTACTCAGCCATTGAATAGATCTATGTTTAGTGGCTTCAAGAGGGCAGCCATTCATGACAATAAAGAAACATCAGTGGAAGTAAATATCAAGAAGAGAAGCAAAGTCGTAGAACACAGCATCCCATCTAAAGACGGTGAAGAGGAAAGACAGGAAGACTCTACACAAGCAGTTCAGAAAAGAAAGAATATTGAGAGGAATTCATCACGTGTAAGAACAACATAAACTGAAGTCAGCAATTGCAGCTGTTGTGGTGTTAAGTCAACATGCTGTTTTTCTATCAAAGCATCTGGGGGAATCTAACTTCCTGGTCCTTAGCCCCCCAGCCCTGCCCCACCCCCTTGAAAGGAGGGGTGTGTCACAAGCCAAAAGTAGTTGTATGAATGAACCATAATTTTATGTACATGTACCAGTAGGTCAGATGACAGAAGTGAGGGAAATTTAAAGACAAAAGAGACAAAACCTCAATTCTGTTTTGTAAAGTTAATATTGTTGTTACTATTTTATTTGTTTCCTGTGGGGAGTTTCAATGAATGCCTGCCATGACTCACTCAAAATTCAGTCTTCTAGAGAAACTCAAAAGAACCACAAATTACATTGAAACCCTCCCCTGGATCACAACAGGTTGCAGTGAAGTTTTGCATTACAAATGTTATGTAAAATAAGAAACAAAAACATGTGTGAATAATTTTGTTTGTCTCACGATTGAGTGAGAAAACATGTTTGCAATACATTGAGACTATAATTTGTGACAGGTTTTTTTTTTTTTCGTTTTATTGCACTATCATCAAATTCCATTTTGGAAAACAATAATGGTGTGATATTATTTTTTGTGACAACTTTCAGCGTTATGATGGCACAGAAGCCACTGAAGAAAGTAAATCCAAAAAAGCCAAGAACTCTGCTCCAGTGGAAGAACAGGAAGATCAAAGGTGCATGTCAGCAGTGTATATCATCTACATGTACATGTACTTGTACATAGATAGTACTGGATTCTTGTCCAGAGCTTGAAATTTATGTAGAGTGTAATAAGCTAGCACTGCTGTGCTGTAAAAATTGTATGTGTTGATGTTTGAACCAAGTTTCCTCTCACAGGCCTACCACTGCTAAAAGGAAGGATACACACATGGCAGTTGATTCAGCAGTGCATGATGTGTGTGTTAAATTAGATCAAGCTGCAGACAGTAAGATGAGTGACACTGAACTCAAGGAAACGTCAACCAAGAGCTCCTCCTCTTCTGAAGTTGAAGATGGTTACGTTGCATCAGCTAAATCCCAACAAACGTACAGTAAAGTAAAACCAGTTGATCATGAAGACAAGGACAATACCACACAGTCCCCTGTGAGAGAGGACAGTGGTGCATTGAAAGAAAGGGTAAGAAAGAATTACACAAGTACACCGTATTTTTTATTTAGCAAAATTATTACAGTACATGCAGTATTTTTAAAGTTCTTGTTCTCAAAAGAGAGAAAATTTTGTTTCCAATTTACTTCTCTGCTACCAGCTGCCTATTTCTATGCTGTAAACCTACGAGTTAGCAAAATGTCATTCCTGATTTAAATTTGATCATGAAGAAAGGTTAAGTGTTCAGCATGTGTGACAAGCCTGCAGAAAAGAAAATAATGTAGGTACAATGAGTGTACATCTCTATTTTCATGATTGCAGAAAAGATTTACCATTCCAAGATTTCTTTCCAAAGAAGATTCCAGAAGGCGAACTGTTCCAGTTTATTGTGCTTCAAATGAGGAATCGGAGATGGTTAGTTAAGTGATGATAGTCTGCCTTTGTGTACATTCACTGTATTTTTGATTTTTGATCAGTACACCTACTTTCTCATCCTTGCGCTAAGGCTGCAACAAATACATTTATGGTCACCTATAGTCATCTCAATATTACGCACCTTCCAGTCTTTCAGTCCAGGTGTTTCTCCAGAGAGCAATCTGAGAAAGGATTGAACTGGGCAAATCAGTTACGGAAACTACTGTACATGTAAAACTGAAAAGTTTGGTCATGTTTAGGCTATGTTTTTGTTCTACATGTACTTTTCATTTGTGTGGGAAAAAAGAAAGAAATTGCTGAGCATGGTTACCATTAGCATTAACTGAGCTTAATAAAAATAATTCTTCAGTTAGGCCAGTTATTACTCAGGCACAAGTCTAGGAATGGACTCTGAACATTTTTGTTTTAGTGTTGTGAATTCCCAGCACATGTGTAACGTTGGCCAGTTTATTGATTATTTTTTAAAGGAAATTAAGTCCTTGCCACTGGCGAGAGTTGAACTCACGACCATTGGGTTCATAAGCAAACGTTCTAACCGTCGAAGTAAAGCTGTAGCTTCTTGTATTATTATTTTTGTTATTATTATTATTATTATTATTATTATTAAATTATTATTACTGGTATTGGGTATTGCCAAATAATTGTTGTTGTATTAAAATTAAAACAATAATTGTTTTAAGATAATGTGACATGTACAGTATTTCGTTACTTTTCAATGTAGCCACAAAGAAGAACTGTGACAAGAAAAATAAACCAGGAACAGATGAAGATTGATCGTAAACTTGCGTGGGAAAGGGTGAAGAGGTTTCTAGACGATGATGATGATGATGATGAGGAGGAGGAAGAAGCTGAGGAAGGAAAAACATCAAAGTCAGGTATAACATGAAACTACTGTTTCAGCTGAATGTTCAACGGTAGAGTGTACACATGTATGTGTATTGATGTCAGTCGTCCAACTAGCATAACTGAAAAATTGATCTTAGGGGAGCAGGGATGGCATAGTGGTGAGAGCACTCAAATCCCACCAAATTTTAGCCTAAATTTTTCAAAACGGTAATTTGTAATCAGTTTTAATCTTCTCCATCCTTCACCATCCTCGCCATATTTTCATTTATTCTTGTCTTTTTGGTGCTTATATGTATATATATCTTCCCTCAAAATTTGTTACAGTGTATTTCACTGTTTCACTTTATTTAAGTGCATTTTTTGATATCTCTAAAAATGACCCAAAATATCGTGAACGTGCTCCTTTAAGATTTTTTTTATCATTTGTGTGCTGTTTCCTTCTTGCTTAGTTTTACATGCACTTACTTTAATTTTCAAATATTTTTGGAACAGGGGTCCTCTCAATGTTATGAAATCCTACACAAATCAATATTAAATACCCTTTAGTAACGATACACATGGTGTACACATTGTGATTTTTTGACTTTATGTTGTTTACTTTTATTTGGAGTAACAGCAGTGTTATCTGCTACTACAGCTACTGGTACATGTACGTCATCCTTATTCAAGATTTCTACTGGTTTTCCTGTGAAGAACACAGGAACAGCAGCCACAACAACTACCCAAAGCGTCATTGCACCAGCACTTTCCACAGGACACCCACAGCAAACCACAGACAACCAAGGGGGCCTGGCTACCAGTGTGCTACAAACAAATGGTGGCACAGTGCAGGGCAATACTCCTTTAACACAATCCCAAGCATCAATGGGGCCCTTGTCGCAATCACAACAGGCTTTAGGATCAGGATTATTTACAAAATTGTCTAATGTTCAAGGCACGTCAGCTAATGACTCAAATCCTCCAACAACAGCAGCACCAAAGCAAGTGAACTTGGTTACCACGTGTACATCAGGACATGCTATCTTATCAAGTCCAAGTACAACAGTATTTCAACCAAATGCGTCACGTACATCAACTGTGACAAGTACAGCAACAGCCGCATTCCAGTTTGGAAATTTGCCTTTCTCAAAGCTTGCACAAACTGATCAGTTAAATTCATTGACAGATCCCTCTCAAAAAACACTTCAGAGTGGCTTTCAGTTCGGTGCACATTTTAGCCAATCAGCAGCAGGGTCCACTGCGGTGACAACTCAGAACTCTGCGCAAAAAGGTGCATTCACTTTTTCTGTGGTTTCATCATCAAGTGTCCCAGGAACATCAAGTAGTGCTGCTAATTTTGCCAGCCCTGTTGGAACTCAGCTTGGTTTTAGTTTAAATGAGGTCATATCACAAAGCAGCAATGTATCTGGACAGTTTAATGATCCAAGTGCGGCAACAAACACTTCTCAAAACACTCCAGGCACAGTGGGCTTTAGAGTTAACACATCAACAGTGACACAGAGTCCTTTTGCATCCGTTACAAAAACCACTCAAAGTACAATATCATCAGCAGGTACATTTGGGCAAAGCACAACCACATCTCAGAGCTCATTTGGATTAATAACACAGAATAAAGGTGCTTTTGGATCTACAAACATGCAGTCCATATTAGGAGCAACACAGCCTGTTCAAGCCTTATTAGGAAGCAATTCCAGTAGCGCTTTTGGAGCTTCACCTGGCGAAAATTCTATACAAAGTCCATTTAGGCAAGGTACCGTTGGATCAGTAGCAAACCAAAAGGCTTCATCTATTACTTTTGGTTCTAATCCTACCCAGAATGCACTTGGAGGACAACAAAGCCAACCACTTTCCCAGAACACTTTTGGAGCAAAGAGTGCATTTAACACAGATGCTTCCAAAAGCCAGTTTACCTTTGGTTCACAGGTTACTCAAAGTACCGTCAAAAATGATGTTGGTAGCAAGGCATCCCCTTTCACCTTTGGTTCTCAACCAAATCAAAATGCTACACAAAGTGTATTTGGATCACAACCTACCCAGAATGCTTTTGGAACCCAATTGAATCAGTCAGCTACCCAAAGTCCCTTTAGAACCCAACTGAACCAATCATCTACCCAGAGTGCTTTTGGGGCACCTACCTGTACAAATCAAGCCTCAAAATCATCTTTCAGTTTTGCTGTGAACCCTGCACAAAACTCTTTGAGTTCACCTTTTGGCAATTTTGGTAATAAGGCTGCTGCTCCATCTCAGAATACTTCAGTACCTTCTGGTGGATTTAATTTCAGTGCTCCCACAAGTAATTCAACAACTGGGTCTGGATTTAATTTCAGCACAGCTGCAAACAAAACAGGAGGCTTTCAATTTGGTAAGTAATGCCACATCTTTTATGATTAAATGTTTCTTTGATTTCAGTTTTAATTTTTTTTTACACTTTTATTAACTTTAGAATACTAACTCCACTTACAATACTTACTATAACAACTTAAAGTACAGGTGTACTAACCTAATTCACAAAACTAAGATCACTTAATTACAATTTACAGTTACACTTAGTGGTTAAAATATTAAAATTAAATGCTGCTACTAGTGACGTAAAAAGAAAATGAAACTTACAGTGGGTTACAGTTGCACTTACGATTGTAAATACCATACAAAAGTCTATTGGAAATGCAATACTTCAGTTAACTGGGAATTACAGTGTGTAGCACCCACTTTTTCTAAAAAAGGTTTGTGTTATTGATCTTTCTTTCAGTTTCATATTAATTTAAGAACTATTTTACTTTGAAATCCTTGGATTTTGGGTTGAATTTGGGTTCTTCTGCAGTCCCATACACCTTATTCCAAAATGGCGGCTACTCGGAATGATCTGGGGAGAGCAGCGCGGAAACGAGGCATCGAGGGCCAAGTCAAAGTCAAGCATGTAAACAGCAATGGCGTTCATAGTATCTATCAGGAGAATTGAAAGACATACCTGGCAGTTCGTTGAACGGATGGGATCCTAATCAGTTCAAAAATGCTTAACTAAAATTTTGGTTCAAGTGTCGTGGCGATTCTTGTAAAGGTTTACGTAATTACCAAAGCACAATTTTGTAAGCGGTAAGTGATATAGTGATTTTGCTGTCGGAAATGCCGACCTTTCTGAGGCTGCTAAGGTCAATTAAGTATCTCATTTGCTTCGTTCTTTACAGCGTGAATGAGTATTATTTGAATTAAAAGACCGACTATCTTCTAGTCGATCCGGACGAAAATCTCATCTATACCCGGCATATAACGACTGAGCCGGTAAAGAGCTTTTCAGGCTGAGGTTAGCGCTAATCATTGATTAAGATGTATTAAAGCCTATAAGTTCAGCTGTAATAAGATGGTATTTAACCCGGGTTAGCGCTAACCATGCTTCGAGCAACTGGGCCCAGGGAAGCTGACTACAACACTACAAACATGTAGAAAAAATATTCACCCGGGATTAACTGAACCAAAATTTTATTTGCTTGGAACGCTAAAAAGGATATTTAAATTAAGTTTTTTTTCTCGGAAATGTAGTTCAGAAAATCAGAAATAATAGTTCAAAATAGTCAGCAAACTGAAAATAAATGGTCATGTTGCCTGTACGCGAGTTATGTGCTTATGCTTACAAACACACCACATTTGACTGACAACACTAAACAGAGTAAATGCACTAAACTGTCCCATATGTGGAAGTTTTTTGTCTTGTTGTTCACACACTCCACGTGGATTTGAAGGGAGACAATTTGTTGCATTTGCACAACTTCCTCAGAGGTCATTTGACCTTTGGTTCCAATAAAAAGTGCCCCATGGAAAGTTGACTAATAAATGTTTTGGCACCCCCAGGTGAGATTCCAATGAGCTCGTTCAGATTGGTATGCCGGTTTTTATACGAGCAATAAAAAGAGCACATGTCATCAGCTTCCCCGTGGGGTTGATCCACGGGCCTACCAGGGAGATATGTGGGAGAATATAAAGAGATGGACGGGATTCTTTGCCCGAGGGTAGGGGAAAATCTTGACATTGTTCTATGATCAAAGATTAGGGGGTGGGGGAATTCACAAGTTTGAAAAGGATGTCACAGGAATTTTCAGCTGAGAGACACCTAACCCAGGGGACTTTGTCTTGAGAGATTCCCCGACCTCCCGGGGAAATTCCCCAAGTTTGCTTGTCAATGACTGATTTTACAATCCCCCTAGTTAGCCCGGGGGTCAAGCCCACGGGGAAGCCGATGACATGTGCATTAGGCATTTGACAGCAGAGCTCACTGTGGTCAATTATGACCCTGGTAGAAGGATATTTATCTTTAAAATCAGCAGGCATGTGGTCATTGATCTTTGCCCTTGAGGGTCATACTGAAATGATGCTGACCTTTAGAAACAAATTTAATCCAGGCTTATTGCCTTGGTCTTCCTTGTTCAGGGGCATCTTCATCATTTCTCTAATTCATATTTGCTACATCATGAGAAGGTGAATGCCAATAATTAATGTTTTCACCTTCTTTTACTGGATTTAAATACTGAATTATACTCTTGAAAATGTCTCTATTGGGAAATCCAGAATAAAAAGCTAAATCTTTAACTGACTTCATTAATCTATCGACGCTAAATACTTTCGATTGTAAATCTTGGAAATATCCGCCTCGAATTGTCGGAGTTTTTCAGTAAGCTCGGCTTTCTCACAGTCCAGATCATGGATAGCTTTCTCACAGTCGTTTTATAGCTCCCTAGAATCTCTATCAGCAGAAATATCTGAATCACGATGTCTTGGTTGATGACAGTAGGTCAGGAGTTGCTGAGGTTTTCCTCAGTCTTTTTCGTTTGATCGGACTACTATGCTTTGGAGCTTTTCGTTTTACGAGAGAGCACTTCTTTCACGGAAAAGCGGATGGTACAGCAGTAGTTTTCAAAGTTCTCTCGCGACCAGCAAACGAACAAATATAACCCGAAGACTTGAAGTGGCGCAAACATACCCTTGATCGAGTGTTTTGTCACTTATTAAGTTAATCCAAGATCCCTTCGTATGGCAACAATCCATTCGGCTTGAACACACTACACGTCGGTCTTCTGGAAACTTCTGATAAGAGATTTTCACACCATTTTTCCACATAAATTTTCTTAGGACAGAATGGAATAGAGCAATTTTGAAGCATGATCGCTCACGATTACCATATGTAAACACCACAAGATTTTCACGCCGGCCCTCGATGCCTCGTTTCCGTGCTGCTCTCCCCAGATCATTCCGAGCGGCCGCCATTTTGGAATAAGGTGTATAGAAACGTTTCCCAAGTATTATTAAGTAATTCAGTATGTTAAATAAAGGATAATTATGGTTTAGATATTATTCCAAATAAAACACATTGAAGAGTAAGATGAACTTGTTGATTTGAGAGTTGGTGCCAGTAACCTTGAAATTCATCCCAGAACTGCCAGAACTTCATTTATAATTGAACTGGCTGGGATATGTGTTTTATTTTTAAATGTTACAGTAGTACAATTTTTACACCTCTTCAAGAACAGTCGTTAATATTAATATTATTTATACCTGTGTCAGACCAGTGAAAGTGTCCCCCTCTCTTACATGAATACTGATCAAAATTAGCCACCTTCACACCGAGTAAAGGCCTGGGAACGAATCGAAGCTTCATTGCAAATCAATGAAACTGAACTTCATGTAAATCGATTCTCGCATGAAAGGGTATCTTAAAATAAGCAGCTTCAGCAAGATTGAGCATGTTTGGTTGAAAATCCGCCAAATAACAAAAACTCCAATTGAAATTATGTCTATATTTCGGAGAGTGCTTCCCTCCAAACCAGTCTCTAATTTTCACAATTTTCAAATGCTTTTTCTTTTTCAGCTCCAATTCAACTGAACAGCGTGAAAGTTGATAAATACCCCGCAGGCCCTTACTCAGATAAAAAACTTTCACCTTCCTCTTATTCACTGTCTGCCTGATGTGTAGCGTCCTATGTTCTGTCACCATTGTCATTGTTTTTGTCAGTAATTTAGTTCCTTATTTCCTTAGGCACGGGGGCACCAGTTCATTTGGTAATTTTGGCCAAACGGCAGCTCAAACTGCAAGTAAGTAAACCATGATCTTTCAAATTGGCACTCTTAATCCCCACGGTATCAACGAGCGCTTTTCATTCAATTAATTTATTCATGTTTTTCACGTTACTATGTTACCACCAATAGCGTAGCTCCATTTTCTGTATATAAACCATACACAACCCACAATTCCTCGATTCGCTCCGACGAAGGGCTAACGCTCGAAACGTCAGCTAATCGAATCCCTGTACGGTGGTCAATTTACATTATCAACTCCGTTGATAAACCAAATTTTCGTGTTTCACTCCCCACCGACGCAGCACCACAGTTTCTTTAGAAACTAATCCCCTTTATTCATGGCATGCATTGATCGATTCATTGAGAAACGTCGGTAATCAATAAAGTGTTTTCACATGACGTCACTGCGGCCATGTTAGTGTTTCAAAACAAAGAAACGGCGGCCATGTTGGTGTTCCAAACTAAACCTCTGGGGAATTGCACTCTATTTTTATGCAAATACTTTCTTTTGTTTCGGTAAACCATGGCTGGTAGTCACGTGAATGAAAACGCTCTGTACTTAACAATTAGATTATGAGCTCGAGATTTCTATCACGCGATAGCTGATAATCTAATTGTTTTAGTATACATCTACTAGTCGTTCAAAACTAAACAAGAGAAATCTAAATCCTCCTTGCAAACACTTCAAAAACGTGAAGAAGCGGCCGCCATTTTGTGGATAACCCCTACTCACTATCTATCACAGAATAGATAGCGAGTAGCGGAGCCAATCAGAGAACGGCATTCGTGATAGAAAGTTAGTAGATTTATACTAAATACCGAATATAAAATGATTGAACAATTCTTATGAACAAATTTCCTATTTCTCTTGTGTGCCAAAATACCTTCAAAGCTCTTTCATTCCACCTCACCTCACCCATGAGCCCCTTCCCCACAGTGCAGCCTGATACAGCATTTTTTGCCAGTAGGACAAAAGACGAAAAATTATGTATGTTGAAGTGAATTATTCTTTCCCACGAAAATCCCCCTTTCTGTGCTTAAGATGAGAGAGTGATTTGCTACCCTTCTCTTTCAGGTCCTTTAGCGGTACCTAGTGCACCCTCTGCTGGGTTCAACTTTGCTCCTGGCTCCAGTGGAATGGCGGGAAGCGCGTTTGCATCATCTACACCTCCGCCTGCATTTGGGGCAACCGGCACTCCACAAGGTGCAAATAGTACGCTTACAGCAAAAACGCGTGCTCGCATAGCTGCAAGAAGGAGAGGCAAGAAGTGAAGGTCCCTGGTTTGAGCGATTTCGACAAATGATTCCAGTGAAATACCGCGAAAATTGCACCAACCTTTTAGGCCATTTTTTTAATTCTTGGGCTCCAGTATATGTACATGTACGTGTATTTTGTAATCTTGAAGATGTCTAGTCTTTCCAAAGTATACGTACTTAAATCTTTGAACCGTCGTGCTGTATAAAATTTTTGTGCTGTTATTCATTATTGTTTTACCAACTTCGTTAAGCCCTTCTTTGAATGAAGCCTGGTGCAAAAAACTTCGATTCACACACGAATAGAAACTGTCTTTTTAAATGAAATTCTCAACGCCCGGCCTCACTTTGAAAAAGAGATTTGGGGTTTTTAAGCAACACCATTTTTTATCATGTTAGCCTCTGGTTGAAAAAGAATCTAGTTAAAGGTAATTCTAAAGTGGTTCCCTTGAGGCTGCAGTTGAGTTTGTGGGCTGCTAATCAGCTTGAGCTGTTTGCTGTACTTCAAGTGATGAAAGAGGTTGGGTTCAGTTCAGCTGAGATCGTTTGTCACTATTTGAAAAAAATGCATGCATATTTGTTTTTAGTCTCGGCTTTTGAGTAACATAAAGAGATGTTTTACTTGTAAAACAATATAAAAATACACATACGTAACATGGTAGGCGTTGACTTTGTACTGGCTATGCAAGCGATTTTCTTACTGCCCAAGAACTGAAAAGTGAAACGGAATTTTTATGTAGATAGCTTTCTTATTCAATTTATAGGTGTAGGACTTACAGTTTTCGTATTTTATCCTGCTGATAAATTACAGATTATGGAGTTGTGATAGTCATTCAATTTTATATATTTTGATGAACAATTAAAAGGGTTTTGTACATATGACTGTTTTGCCTTCTGCGAGGTTGTGATGTTTGGTTGCTCTCTGGTACTTGATGCATGGTACTGGGTACTTTAGTTCTGATATCATACTATAGTACTTGGAAGCCCAGGGGCCGGCGGAAATCGAACAAGCCAATGTTTGTCATGAAACAATTGGCCATTATTAATCGTGGTAGGTACGATAATAAAATTTGTTATCGTTCATCTCACTACAGTATCTAGAGACAAACGATGACAAACCGTTCTACGATTAACCAAGAACTCTTTTTCGGTGTTTTTCTCCAACCAAGTATTCGGGTGTGCAAATTTCAGATATCACTTGAACAACAGGCAGCTTGTGTTAGCTCGTGGAGCTCGTCAACGGAGAAAATAGATAGGTTATAGGCATCTATAAACCCTCGTCATTTAAACAGGTGCATAACTGTGACGATCTTTCATATGTTCATTCTTTAATCTGCAGTTCAATACAGTGTATATGATTTTCATCGTAAAATTATTCATATTTATTTAAAACTAATCGAGCGATATCTCCCCGTTGAAACGCCAGCACTTGATAACTCCCCGATGGGTCGGTACATCACGTGTTAAGTCCATTCTTAGTGAACTGTTTTCTTCCATTGTGTTGGTTTATTGTATCGGTTTGGTGTATTGTTTCTCCATTGTTGCGTGCTTTGTGATGTCACCCGTGAACTTGGTATATGGTGTATGTCCACCGAGTTGAACGTTTATTGCCCCATTGGCGAACACAAAGATTAATTACTTTGTTATTTTACTCAAAGACGATGAATGCAAGAAGTTTTAACTTGTTGTGTTGCTAACAACTCTCTCCTCGTCACTCGCTTTTGGTTTGTGTCTGTTTCTCGTCAGTCTCTTCCGTTTTCTCTTCTTCTGTTCCTTTCTGTTCGTCAGGTTTTGGTCCATCTTCCGCGTCCTCGATCAGTTCGTAGAGTTCCTCTTTAAATGCAAATAACACTGAAAAAACGCGAAACAAAACAAACCAATCCGGTGAGATATTACTGGTTTAGTAGAGATCAGGAAACAACCCCTCTGCCGAGCGACGTGCTAACGTTTGACTATACCTGAAGACTTCATACCTGTCGTGATAATCAAATGTGCCAGGCAAATTGAAGTGATATCAATTAATTTAATGATTCCCAGAGTTCTGTTCTTCCAAAGGCCGAAGGTACTTGATCACTGTGTAAGTTTGTATTTGAAGAGATGCACCAAACGCAGACTCATTTTTGTCGATCCTAGGCAATTTCTTAATACACAGACTCTACATATTTTATTTTGCACTCGGTCTCTTGCATGGCTCCGAATTAAGCACAGCTTGCAGACCGTAGAACAGCTTTTTGCCGAAGTTTAGACCAGCTTACTCGCAGCTTTGACGGGTCTTTTGTGATTTGTAATCAAGATCTCTTTGTATATTTGATGTACACTTTATTAAAAAAAATATCAGCAAGGTTGGCCTTATCCCGAAATTTGACGGTTATTTTCAGCCTTGGGATGTCAGACAACAGACCCGCAAATAGGACGTGGTTGGCTACCTTTTGCGCCTGCGTACTCAGTTTCAAGGCGTAATTATACAAAAAGAGTCAATCAGACCCCTAGATTGGACTAAACGAAATAAAATCGTGGCAGTTACTCACGGAAAACAAGCCTGAAAATTCTCCAAAGTCGAAGAACAATGATGAAGTTGAAGCCTTTCCATGTCTTCTTAATGCGCATGACACTGAAAAGAAACGCGCACGCCACACCACATGACAAGTTACAGTCATAAATGTCTTGAAAACGTTGGTCCTTACTGATATCGTGCCATGGAGGTACAACAATGTACACTTCATGTATGGTCCCGAGGGAAACAGTTTTGTTTTCCCAAGAGTCCTGACTTTCACTTCAACATTCACAACAACAACAAAACAACAGAAACAAACAAACAAACAAAGACGGCCTACAAGAACACAACTTCTTTTAATGTCCACATGCCCGTCGCCCACATGCCCGTCGAATGGATAAATTATTTACAAATCTTTCAAGCTGACGTGAGCACATGCTGAAGATCACGTCACTGTTTAGTCATGCATGATCACGTGCTGTTGTATCCGGAAACAACCCAATCTCGTACCCAGAGTCCTCAGGCTCTTTGGCCAGCGGTTGGTCGCCAGGAGAGACTCTGGGATAATGGAAAAAAGTCAAATTTTTTGATTGGCTGGGCTGTAACGGCTTCCATTGTTTTACCTCCCGGGCGTCCATCCGCTGACCAAACAGCCCGAGGACTCCGGGCACGAGATTGGCAACAACCGATGGCGGGCAACCGCTGTTGTATCCCAGTCGGGATAGAGTTGAATTTGACCAGGGGCACCAACCACAGTGCTTGTTTCGCTGAGTGAAAGTCTAGGTATATAACAATATTAAAATGTGTTATTTTCATTGGTTTACATTACTTATTTACCTCAACAGTATTTCGATTGCGAAAGCACTTATAACTACCACGGAATCAAACAGCTGAAAAATGCAAATGAAATTTGTTTAGCTTTATGTTTATCACGGGGAATTATAAAAATAAACGATCTTTGACCTGATAGCACAGTTTTAACAAAAGCTTATTACCGTCTGTAGTTTTCCAGGTACGGACTTACAGGTTCGAGTCAAAAAACAATTTGTTGGTCAGTTGTCAGTCTTTGTTACAGAAAGTAATTGTTTTAAAAGTCAGTGAGCTATCCTTGAGAAATAGATTTACTGTCGTTGGAGCAGGAAACTCAGCTCATGAATTCTCGCAATCAGTCATGTGCAGTGGATTTTTTCATGGAAGTAGCGGCGTATTTATTGGTACCGCATCTATCAAATTTACTGTGAAGAATGAATTTATTTCCTTGCCGGATTTTCAAAAGACAATGCCTGTTCCGTCACATGACCATCATTCAAGAGAAAATAGGTATTTGATGAGACAAAGATCCCGTTTGGCCCTGCTTTGTGGAACTTTGCAAGTCATTTACGGCCAGAGATTTTAATGCTTGTTTTAGTAAGGTGTTTGAAGAGAGAACCTGGTGTTATCACTACAATGAGTCCCAAACCATCCGAGTTTTGCAGTGTTTCCCAGCTTTACCCTGCTCTTTAATCTTAACAGAATAATATTCCATTGTTTTGGCTTTTCATGACAGTGTTCAAACCTGCTATAGCTACCAGCATTGATTCTGCATACGGGGACAGCTTTAGTCATAATTATTATAATTTAATGAAGAGCGCTAGAGATATTCATTCCGATACCAGACGTTCAAAAGTGAAATTCTCTTTACCCTTCTCTAAAGAAGCCGGTGTAAACCTTGGCGTAGCTGATTCTTTCCGCATCTAGGGTGGGGTAGAATATCAACCGGCAAACCCACCCTCTGGCTCAGAGTCTCAGACAGAGGATGGTAGGCTATTGAACTCAAGAAAGGATTAAGGTAGCTTATAATTAACCAAAACAAAAGCATCATCATTAACTGTCGCGATACCTCCAGTTTGTCCGAGAGGAAATAATCACATCCCATTGCGTAGAATTTAAGGAACACCTGAAAATAAAGATGAGGAGAACTTAACAAATCGAATGTGATTTAGCGTTCTGGCTACGATGTTTGCCATCACAGTGGTCTGTGGCTGCGCCTCGTGAGTTCATAATATCAAAGTCAAAGAAAATGAAAAAAAGCGTTGTATAGATTCTTATGGACAATGGTAAATTAGCTAATCAGATTGCGAGATTACTAGAAATTGTGGTAAAATTTATGATCGAATGAAAAATATAAAACGACAGTATCAAATTGTAAAGCACTTTCGCAGCGTTCACCTTCCGTTTTGTTTCGGGAGAAAGTGCTGTGCAAAGAGAAATAACTCTGATTTGAGCGTCGCTTTACCAGGAAACTAGCGATTCTTGGGTTAGAAGAGAGAAACAATATGTCATGTTGGCATGATTACAGTTAATAAAAGTTCCTGCAGAGGCTGACCTCGAAAACGAAGATGGCAAGGATGGTTAGGCTCACAGGATGCAGAATGATTCGAGTTAAATGAGTTTCATCTGCGGAAGAAAAACAAGTGCAGCATCATTAAAAGAAAGCGATTTCTGGCTACAGGATTCAGTTTCTCTTTCCCCTCGAAAATGGCCTGCTGCAAAGAAACATCTCTTCACTGAAGAAGAGGATTTCCGAGCTCGCTATCTATTTTTTCATTCCACTCAAATTGTCGTTTGGTGAGAGTTGGGATGCTAGCAAAGGAGGAAAAAGAATGTGAACAAAAGAAAGACCTGACCAAACTGCGCTTTTTCAGAAAAAAAAAAAAAAACAGTCAATGCGGGCCTTGCAGTTCAATGGTGTTATTTGAATCACTAGCCTGCGTGGCAGGCGTAGAAAAGGGAGGGGGAGGGAGGAAAAAAGGGAGAGGGGATTGGGGAGAGGAGAAATCCCAATCCCCTCTCCCTTTTTTCCCTCCCTCCCCCTCCCCCTTCCCTCCCCCTTCCCCCTCCCCTCCCCTCCTTTCTACGCCTGCCACGCAGGCTATTGAATCACAAGATACTAAGACTTTCACCTTTAATGACGTGGAACTCTATCAGCAAGAGAACGAGGGTAATAATGAGTTCAATTAAAACCAGAATGACGATTCCAAGCTGCCACGTGACTCCTGTCAGCATTAAAGCCAGTGAGTGACGAAGAACACTGAAAAAAAAAACCCAGAAAATCTCAAATTATGAAAAAGCTTAGTAGCCTCTCTGATTGCGCGAGTTCCTCACAAATTCACACGTGATCATTTTCCATCTTTACAAAGAAACAAATTTAAAATATGTGTATGAATATGAGCTTCAATCCAGTTATTTATCCAAAGACTGAGTCTGAATGCTTGAGGATTTCGACTTGTCAGCCAAGGGTAATTTAGAACAAAACTAAAACACACATATATGACAAAAACCAAAACAACTTTACCTGCAGCATTCTTTAAAGCTGCCCTCCTCATATGTTTCAGTCATTCTTCTCCGCCAGTTCTCCATGTACGATTTTCTTCCATCAAGTGTGTCTTTCGTTTTAACTTTGGAACTAGAAACAAGGATAAAACTCTGACGATCCAGCATATATCGAAGCCGTGTAGCCGTGTCCTCAACTCCCTTCTAAGATAAATGGCACGTAAGCTGGCCGCGCATTTTCGTGTCTGAAATTTTGTTGTATTATATGTTTATTGGAATATCTACCCAGTGGAGCCTCATTTTCCCCAAAACTTGACCCGATTGGCCCCTCAGAAGCAAACGGCAAAAAATTTCGCCCGGTTATGACCTATAATTTTTCTATCTGAAAGGGAGGGAAACCATAGTATATCGCACAATATGTACAGTAAGACTGAACGGAAGAGATCCGTTTGTTATCAAAATATAAAAAAAATTATTTGGAATACATCAAACAACTTTATCAAAAATGTCTTCGACAACACTATTCGCCGGGTGGCCACATTTATTTGAAAGCGTTGCAGCGACCCGGAAAAATAAGCCCGTCGCAGGGAATAAGATGAACAGTTTCTAATAGCAAGTAAATAAAGTTTCTTAAATTAATACAAAGCTGTAAACCTACTACAGTTGCTTCTAGCGTTTACCTTTCATTCATTTCGCCGTTCAGCTGTCTTGTCTGGCAAACCAGCTTCTCTTTCACCAAGCCTATGACTTCGTCTTTAATTTTTTATCGATGAGTTGACATTCAAATTACAAGTTTAAGCTAACTTCATTGAAAATAAAGAAAAGCTTGAGTGAAGTCGAAAAGTTGGAAATGCAGCCACGCAACTTAGAAGGAAAAATAATCATATTTCATGTGACATCTTCAAGATAGGCCAAGATAGGCCAAGAAAATTAGCATACGCAAATTAAGTTTATAATACTTCCTGATAATTTACTATGAAACATATGTCTTGTTTGGGAAGAAAGCTTTTAGCGATATTTGCAAGTAAGATGCATGCAACCTGGCTTTTATTACACCGAACAAAACTCGCAGCCGGAAAAAGAAACAATTATTTTCCGATGAAATAGGTTTTTCTGCCACGCTTTTTAATTTAAGTAAAGGAAATACCTTTCATTTAGACATTCAACTTATGGCCAATTCTCAACGTTTGCCTCTTCGGAAAATTGATTCTCCGTCATCTGTCTTCCGATTTTTCTCGATCATCTTCGTGAATCGTTCGGTAACGGAAAAGCAACTTGAAAACAGGCAGTTCAATTAGCCATATGATTTCGAAAAACGAACGCTACACAGGCAACCATTAGGGGTAAATATGATTAATAATGTATGATGCTTTTTTTTTGGAAGAGAAACACTACTCTCAACAGCAGTCACGCTATGACTGCCGTGACTCAGATTTGGCATGATTTTGCCTCCCCTATTTTGTTCTTGACTATGAATATACCGTAGGTCAATATATGAAATTCATATAATTTATTTGACATGCGAATTAAAAACTGAATATGTAAATAATCATCGCAGTTATGAACACTACTTAAACAGCAGTGAAAATAAAGCCTGAAAAAAACATTCAGGCTTGTACGGGGTGCGAACCCACGACTTCTGCGATACCGGTGCAGCGCTCTACCAACTGAGCTAACAAGCCAACTGGGAGCTGGTCATTTCGTTGGTTCGTAAATAAACCCGCGAGTGACAAATAAGTGACTATGAATATATGAAATTCATATGTTTGAACTGCAGAATAAGGGATGAAGATGTGAGTGATCATTGCAGTTATGAACACTGCTTAAGCAGTAATGAAATTAAAGCCTGAGTGATGTATAAATGACAATGAATATAATCACTCACTGGTTTATTACGAGCCAGTTAGCCTGTTAGCTCAGTTGGCAGAGCACTGCACCGGTATCACAGAAGTCATGGGTTCGACTCCCGTACAAGCCTGAGTATAAAAATATCGACCAACCTTGGTCCCAGAGTACTCCCTCGAGGGAGAAAGAAAGAGTATCCTGGGAACGAGATAGTTTCCTGACTTGACTAGGAAATCTGGCGAACACTTTTGTATTGTGCCACCAAGCTAAAAAAACAATACCCAAATAAGGAGAGCGACCCAAAAACACCAAGTGATACATGATCTTTACATCATTCAGCTTTATTAACATGCAACTGTATTCTTTAAAATATGCAGATTTATTTTCAGCAAGAGAGAATGAGGTACCTCATGAGGTACCTCATTCTCTCTTGTTTTCACCAATTCCAGGCGTTCAGATTGTGGGGAGCGGCTAAGGTCGTCTCCAGTCTCTCCTCGTTTTTTCCGCTCGCAACAGGCTAGCGACCAAGAAGATTATGTTCCGTTGTTGTCTCCCAACTCGGTCAACTCGATATTAAATGTGAATATATCAAAGTCATATTGGCGCCAAGCTTGGTCCAACACTGTTGATAAGGGCATTTGTTCTTTGAATATACGTTTTCCACGGATAAAAGCACATAGTCTCATAAAAAGCTACAAACAGCTACATGACATGATTTGCGGCG
Source organism: Pachyseris speciosa (assembly GCA_016490735.1). Classification (NCBI taxonomy): domain Eukaryota; kingdom Metazoa; phylum Cnidaria; class Anthozoa; order Scleractinia; family Pachyseridae; genus Pachyseris; species Pachyseris speciosa. The sequence continues at coordinate 296,511 of JAEMWC010000949.1, read as the reverse complement.
AAACCGAATTAACCCAGTAGCACATTCAATTCATGGTTTTCACATGACGTTGGAAAAAACTAAAATTAAAATTTTGATTGTTTTCATTCGCCAGGTAAAAGACATTTTAGAGATATATCTGCTGGCCTATTTTCAGCTCGGTAGCACTCGGCTTTGTTTTGAAAATAGAACAGTTTGAATTTCGCGTGACTGATCTGGATTGCTTCTGAGAAACATGTCACGTACACGGAAATATCCATTCGCCTTGTGTTTTCGAGTGCTGAATAACCAATATGTTAAGAAAAGTGTCTGTGTTTAGCAGCGAGAGAAAATGTTTCCAGAGAGCCAAAGTAAACTCCAGATGTTTCCACTGTTTTCTGGCCACCTGGTGTCCGTTACGGCCTGTTTACATGGAGGGAGGGTGCTCCGGCTAACCGGGCTACCCAGCTAGGAGGGTTGAAACATAGCCCGCCTTTACATGCAACTCACCTAAATGGGTTATCTTTTGAGTGGTCGCTAAGCACAGCAAACAAGATGGCGGACAAAAGAAACATTTTAACGGTAAGTTCAATTTTTTGATCGCCCGTTCTCTTAGTGGCCGCTTTTTAGTGTTTAGGGTCGTTATTTTGCCATCTGGTAATTGATCGTTGACACTAGAGGGAGTTAAATTTAAAAGCTGACCTGGAATATAACGCTGCTTTCACGGTCTTCTCACCTCAGCTAGCCGGGATAACCCGTTTACATGGCAAAAAGCTACCCCACCTAGAAGGCTGCCTCGGGCAAGTAGACAGGCGGGCTACCCTGTCTAGCATGTAAACGCTTCAATGCGTTTTCTAAAGAAACGTATGAAAAGTTGGACCTCCCAGAGCAGCTCGATAGCCTTACGGCTGGTAACTCGGTTAGCCGGGACACCCTCCCTCCATGCAAACAGGCCCTTAGAGGGACACCAACATGGCGTGTCCGTACTAAACACTATAATTTGGAGTGGTACTCTTTGCCGAATAACTAGTGAGTTCGGTTATCGCACAGCCCTAAAACTTTGACACGTTTATTTATTACTCTTCTACGATAACTAAATACACCATTTTGCTGATGATCAGTTCCTGGTGAATTGTGGGTAGATCCAGTCCTTTGTGGGGGCAAACGGCCATTTTAGGATGTAGTTTGAAACTGTAGTTTCGACCGTTTGCCCCCACACAGGACTGGACCTACCCACAATTCACCAGGAACCGATCATTAGCAAAATGGTGTATATCTTGACTTCATTTATTGAATGGTAAATAATTTTATTTTTTATTTGTGTGGTACTTGCGTGACGTGAAAACCAAGAATAGATCCATTTCAGTCTCAAAGAAGCATTTACTCCTACATAAGAAGCGTTAATCCTACCTACTACGGTGGTCAATTTACGTTATCAACTCCGTTGATAAACCAAAGTTTCAATACCAATCAAAATCTTCTGCCATTATGAAAAAGGTCAGTACAATGCATGTAAATTATAACTATTAATAATCATAGATTAGTGAAGTACCTTCGATTCGTGTTTTTTTCATTAGACATTTTAAAGTAGTTGTGTATTTTTGTAGGAGGCTTTCTTATGGCACTCACTCACTAGAGATTTACTGTTACTGTTACTCACTCACTCACTCACTCTTTTCTTATTAATTTATTCATTAAACTTGGATGAAAAGTTTCTCCTGTCCCTCCCCTGGTAAGTATTGTATTTGTCCCCACACTCCTCTTGGCTCAACGTTTGAAAGTTTAAGGGTGTAGTAGAAATGTGTAGATTCTTGCTCGACTGTTGATATCAGTAACGTAACTAGGAACTGCAGCTAATTGTGCCGGAGAGAACTGATGTAAGTTCAATAGGTTGTGCACGCAAATACACGTGGGTAAATATGCGCGGTTTATTCTATTAAACTCAGTTGAACCTTATATACTCGTGTTACGCGATAACATTTAGTAAATCAGTTAGTAAACCAATCAAAACCGGTGGATGTTGTAATAGGAACCAAAGATATAATTTTTTCAGCGCTTGCTGTTATTGTAGATAGGAAATTCTTTTTTTCTTTTTTTTGTGTCCCCAATTAGCTTGTCAGCTAAATTCTTGACACATTAATAAAGTATTCTATCTATCTATCTATCTTGCCGAGGCCACATAAGAATAAATGGCAATGCCGAGTTCGTTAACCGACGACACGTTTAGGATGCGTTCTCCTTCGTCGAAGGCAATAAGTGTTGTTTTGCACAACTCTTGCAATTTTCGAAACATGGTTAATTTTTTTATGTGCTCAAATTATGGCTGAAAGACCGGTAAACAAATTTCCGGTAAATGCACTATTTTTCGATCAACAAAATTACCAGGAGCCCATGAATAGGAGCTTCACTCTCCCATACAAGCCCTTTGAGTCAACCTTTGCGCGTATATTTTCTATTTTTAGAATGCTGCGGGTTTCTAAATTTGCGCGCACTGTGTAGAATGCCCAAGAGAAGGATCGGGACAACGCGCTTCCCACCTTTGGCCATAATTTTATTACGGATGCTTGTGTGCGGAATTTACTGGAAACAAATTTTCCCAGTAAATTGGAGCCTCCTGCAGAAAAAGCAGTTCTAAAAATAGAAAGATATGCGCATACTTTGATTCAAGGAAACACTGCAGATGGAGGCTCCTATATTAAATTACTAAATGTCCCCTGATCGATCAGTAATGTCGACCAAGCCCTAATTCCGCCTCAAAGTACCAGACATAATCACAAGAATATTGCTACAGGAAATCGCACGAACTTGAGTACAATTCGTTATTAACAGATGATTTTGAAAATTCTCAAAATTGCACGAGCCTAGTTTAGGCGAGTGGAATAGCCCATTTTACAGTTGCATGCTTAGTGACCTGCCCTATGAATGGAAAGGAGGCTGGCGGTGACCTTGTTTTGATGCAGACCTCACTACTTTTCTCATGTAAATCATGTTTTTCTTATGCTAACAAGTCCACATTTGCATATGAAAGACAGAGGGGTTTGTATAAAGCAAGGTCACCTCCAGCCTCGCTTCCACTCAAAGGCCAGGTCACCACCGTAAAATGGTCTATTTGAGAACTTTCAAAATTACCAGTACTTATGAATTACGGAATCGTGCGTTTTTTTGTTTATAGTTCGCTCAATGCAGCCAAACTACGAATTGTATGTCGCGCTATTTGTAATTTATCAGGTGTTCTACTAAGTTACACCAAAAATCACTCCAGGGAATCGCAACTTCAGTTCCTCTGCGTTCATGTCCAATTTCAACGGTCAGAACGTTCAAATTTACCGCGTTTAGCTGTTCTCCAGCACTGTTGCCATGGAAAATTAACAGGTACTCCTACGGAGTACAATTTGGGATTACTTTTGCTGCTCTCGGCCAATCAGAATTGAGTAATTTTGTGGAGTGTACTATCATCATAAATATGGGCAACCAATAATGCTAGGCATTATGTGTATTTTTTTTGTCCATTTTCAACACTACATCTAAACAGGCCTGGCGACCTTTCCGTCCTATCCTGTCGATCGATAGGGGTGGGTAGTCCTAATGCACTGTATCTCATCATCTGTTTATGCAATTCGCACTGAGAAGGAAATACATCAGTCCCTCTCGACCACACACAGTTTGTAGGGGCTTGGTAATAGACCTCCACGCGGTATAGCTTCCACGGGTGCCTCCAAATCTGGCTGAGAAGAACCTGGGGGCAACTCCAAGCGAAACTGCTGCAGAACGCGGCTGAGAAACAGAAACATTTCAATTTTAGCCAACCCTTGGCCTAAGCACCCTCGAGGGCCGCTTCCAAAGGGAAGAAAACTCAAAGTTGCAGGGCAGATGAAATTTCCTTCCTCATCAAGAAAACGCGTCGGATCAAAGGAGTCTGGGTCTCGCCAGTGGCTTGGATCATGATGAATGGCTTGGATATCGAAAAGCACCTCAGAATTTTCCAGAATTGGCCCGATTTATACTGGAGACGGTTCATCCGACTAGTAAATACGGAAAGAACTATGAGACGAACTACGCATTTATACACAAAGACGGATCATCCGTCTTGACGAGTTATCCAGATGGTTCGTCTCACAAGACGGACTATCGCGATAGCTCGTGTGGATGGATGATCCGTCTGCTTGCCCATATTTATACACAGACGGATTATCAGACAGGCTACCGTTCTTTGCCCAAGCTCGTCCCAGACTGATGATCAGTCACTGGTATAAATACGGCCATTCTCACAACGAGAGATTATTATTCAACACAGTGTGACATTGTCCAGATATGGTCATGGAGCTCTCATCGTGCGTACTCAATCGTAACTCGCTACTTTCGGTTTTAGCAAACTATTTCCTATCTCTACTTTCGGACGGTGGGGGTGGGGGGGGGGGGGGGGGGTCACTACTTTTTGGGTAGCTAAAACGTGTACCGTATATGGGCCGTTCCAAGATAATAAAGTCGCGACAAATGTAAAAACATACACACTTTTTATTTGGTGAAACTTATTACATCTTATTGTTTTGCCGATAACGATTCGAAAGAACCAGTTTTTGAACAATCTACATTAGCAACAGTCAGTTCCCATTAATACCGGTAATATTATTGCGAGCTTTGGAGTTAGTCACAACAACAACAAGAACAACAACAAGATTTATTATAGCAACTGTATCATGGGCTCCTGACTGTATACAATATTTAGTCCTTGCAGCTTTCCTCCAAATCTTTCCTGACTTATGAGGTCGGTGGGTGGGGTGTAGCTACTTTCGGAATTTGCTAAAACCTGTGAAATTTTATCGCTACTCTCGGAGGGTCACTACGTTCGGGAGGTCGTTACTTTAGTTCGGAACTTTACGGTTTCCTGCGGTATTATATTCTTATTGAGTCTGATCGACAAATTTAACTTGTCGAGGTGGGATTCAACGACTTGCACCGACTTTTCCGAGGCTCTGAAGCCCATGACGAGCGGTCCCTGTGGTGTAGAATCGATCAAATTTAGTAAAACGTTTTTTAAGCGTTGGCTGTTTGGCTGTAAAACAGCTGAAAATGTTTTATCGACAAATTTAACTTGTCGATTGACAATTATCGGCAGAAATCGAGTTGTATCGACTTACTGACAACGTTTTGGATGATCGATTTTGATCGACATATTACGCCCTCAGTAATAAAACGATTATCCCGCTCCTGATCTTGCGGAATATCCCCTGATTTAAGCCAACTCGGCCTACGGCCTCATCGGAAAAAGAATATAGCGCGTGACTTAAAAATGACACCACTGACTGAAAGCATCAACAAAGCCGTATTTTCCCGAAGAGCTAGGCGCGAACGAGTGATATATTTTTCAACACGAGACGAAAAATTTCGTATCTCCAAGCGGCCATGTAATGTTCTATTTATTATATGAACACCAATGAAATACCAAACCATTTCGTTTTCACCTCGAAAGGCGCAATTTAGTATGTAACCATAGCAACGGTGATCTTTTCACGTGTGAAGAGATCATGTTTTCGCGCCAAAGCCTCACCTGGTATTTCATTGGTGTTTATATAATAAACACATATTGTGCCCCGATGTAACTGTATCCGGATATCAACAGACTTCTATGAAAGGAACTAGTGAATTACAATTAGTTTCACTGATACTGATCCTTTATTGTAACCAGGTAAGAGAATTCACTATCAGCAATTTAAAGATGCCACTATTTCCACGTGTATAAGGTATTGTTACAGCTCCTGGGTTCCAGTGAATAAACGTACTCGATAAAGATGGCCACTCCTTTTAATTCCGCTGTCAACTACGCTTACAACAGTTACAACGAACGCCTCCCCAAAACTCTACGCACATGGCATCTCAAATATGGAAGCACCATATTTGGGATGCAGCACACCACATGACATTGTCACGCAATACCCCGTTACACTCCCTCCCTCCTAAAGCGAGTGTCCGTCCCGGATACATCAAAAGGGACTGACACAACAGTAGTAGTTGTCTAAAATGTTCAAGTGTGTGTGAAACCAACAAACAAACAAAAGAACAAGATAACGGCAAATTATGCCAATTGTCTTCCGTAAAATGTTAAAAAAAAAGTAAAACAAAGTCTTTGTACTCATTGGTGGACCAAGTTCTTTTTTTTGCGTGTTTATGGACCGAGACGAAGTCGAGGTCCATAAACACGCAAAATAAGAACGAGGCCAATATCCCGCCATCTTGACAGAACAAGCTTGGTCAATAAAGGATTTATAATATGACTCAAAGGACGCTATTAAAAGACAGTAAAGCGCGGGACGAACGGGCCGTGATCCCGAGGGGTCAAGAAGGGTCCATCTTCACCTCGCGGGTAGCCAATCACATCAGGAGAATTGATTCATCTTGACCTCTGAAAGAGCCAGTCATATAATAAAGTGATTTATTTATTTATTTGTTTATTATCTATACTTGAAATTGCCTCCTTGGCAGAATGTAACGGAGTTCAAAACAGCTGTTATACAAACCCAAAGTACAATAAATTTCCGTCGTATTTTCAGTAAAGTGAAGTACCATAAACAAATTCAGTTTCAGTCGGAAAATCGCTTTTGAGATTTTCATTGTCGGCCGCAAAGTGGTCGAGCGGAATTTACAAAATCGACTGACCGAGTGAGTTAATTCGTTTCAAAGTGACATCTTGGAGACAGAGACATGCCAAGAAAATAACAATGCATGCATGCTTCCTGTTAATTGCTAAAACCCGAGGAAGCACCCTTAGAGTCCCCGCATACAGTATTTCGTATAGCATTTAGCCTCCTACGCAGACCTTCTTTTGCCTCGTCACGCAATCTCTCGTTGGGGAGGACAGATTGCGTGACTAGCTAGAACAAGTTGAGTTGAGTTGATTTTTATTGACTTGCTAATAAATAATAATAATAATAATAATAATAATAATAATAATAATAATAATAATAATAATAATAAAACTAGAAAGACACTAAAACTAGAAAGCTACTCACGACGGCAAAAATGCATCACCCAAAAGCTGATATTGATCGATTATATCTCCCAAGAGCAGACGGCGGACGAGGCCTTGTCTAATTAGAACTGACCTATAAGACTACCACTACTGGCCTAGATGCCTACCTGACATCAAGCAATGATCGACTCCTACACTTGGTCCAACAACATGAAGAAAAGAAAAAACTGTATTCTATCGCAAGAGAAGCTGAAAAGTACAAACATGAATTAGACCTCCAAGAGACGCCCCGAAGAGACGATGAAACTGCAATTCTACATGCAAAGAAAATCAAGGCAAAAGCAAAACACCAAGGCCAGAAACAACTACAGAAAAGATGGGAAGAAAAACCAATGCATGGTAGATACCCCTCACGGATAAGAGAAGCAGACGTTGACATAAAGTTGACAAACCAGTGGCTCAAGTCGAGTGGGCTTAAATCGGAAACAGAGGGACTAATTATAGCTGCGCAGGATCAAGCTCTCCTCACCAGAGCGTACCAGCACCACATTATAAAAGATGGCACTGACCCTCATCGCCGTCTTTGTAATAAATCCCAAGAAACCATTGATCACATTATATCAGGCTGCCCAGAACTGGCAAAGACAGAATATATCCACCGGCACAATAAGGTCGCAACTCACCTACACTGGAACATCTGCAGGGAATACAATGTGGACACTGTAGACAAATGGTATGAACACGAACCAAAAACAGTGGTAGAAAGAGATAATATCACTATCCTGTATGACATGCCATCCACACAGACAGAGCAATAACAGCAAATCGCCCAGACATTGTGATCAAGAATAAGCAGGAAATCAAGTGCACGTGGCCATACCATCGGACAAAAACACTTCCATTAAAGTATCAGAGAAACTGTCTAAATACAAAGATCTGGAGATAGAAATAGCCCGTATGTGGCAGATGAGAACAGTGATAATCCCTGTTGTCGTAGGTGCCCTTGGAGTTATTAGGAAAGGCACTGAAAAACAGCTGCGCGAAATCCCAGGCAACAATAACCCACATGAAATCCAGAAAACAGCACTTCTGGGAACAGCACACATTCTGAGAAAGGTCCTTTCAATCAAGTAAACTGAACAAACACTCCTCTAGTGCCTTAGAACCATGGTTTGGTTCTGGCCCTAGAAGGTAAATGTAGACAAGTAATAAAGTGAAGTAAAATAATAATAATAATAATAATAATAATAATAATAATAATAATAATAATAATAATAATAATAATAATAATAATAATAATAATAATCACTTTATTTAAATCTCAAGTCTATCTAGCTGAGCACAGATGCTCTACTGGGGGAGACTAAATCAAATCAACTCTAAATCAAATCAAATATTGGTTTTTGGGGAGAGGGGAAAACCGGAGTACCCGGAGAAAAACCTCTCGGAGCAGAGTAGAGAACCAACACACTCTGCCCACTTATGACACCGAGTCCGAGAATCGAACCCGGGACACATTGGTGGAAGGCGAGTGCTCTCACCACTGCGCCAACCCTGCTACCTAAATACAGAATTACCTGACCCGCAGGTAACATAGCTAATCTAGGCTATCTAGGATTCGTATAAGGAGAAAAATCTCAAGTTGCCCACAATCGGCGAGCAAGTGGGCATCGGGAATTGTAAAGAATGCCCGCGAGTGGGTATCGGGAATTGTAAAGAATGCCCGCAAGTGGGTATCGGGAATTGTAAAGAATGCCCGCAAGTGGGTATTGGGAATTGTAAAGAATGCCCGCGAGTGGGTATCGGGAATTGTAAAGAATGCCCGGGAGTGGGTATCGGGAATTGTAAAGAATGCCCGCGAGTGGGTATCGGGAATTGTAAAGAATGCCAGCGAGTGGGTATCGGGAATTGTAAAGAATGCCCGGGAGTGGGTATTGGGAATTGTAAAGAATGCCCGCGAGTGGGTATCGGGAATTGTAAAGAATGCCCGGGAGTGGGTATCGGGAATTGTAAAGAATGTCCGGAGTGGGTATAGGGAATTGTAAAGAATGCCCGCGAGTGGGTATCGGGAATTGTAAAGAATGCCCGGGAGTGGGTATCGGGAATTGTTAAGAATGCCCGGGAGTGAGTATCGGGAATTGTAAAGAATGCCCGCAAGTGGGAATCGGGAGATTCTATAAATGCCTGCATTGTGAAAGATGTTCTCCCACGCAAACCTTCTTTAGCTTCGTCGAAGAAATTGTTACAGATAGATACGAGTAAAAGTGTGATGTTTTTGAGGAGAAGCACGACACTCCCACTAAGTGCAGTCATTTAATTCTTATCGCAACCCTCGTATCCCATATTTTATTTGCGTGCCTGTTTTTTGTTCTTACGCCGTTTACCTTCCGGGTGAATAGAAACAGCCATTAAATACCCAGTTAGGGAGAGCAAGCCAAAAACACCAAGAAATATCTCAACAAGCAACTTTACTGTCACCAAGAGAATAGTGTTCTCTTGCTGTCTCCTAATCCCGATATTAAATGCCAATACAAATCTATAGGAAAATGATTCAAGGACACCCGTACCTTAAATATAAGCTTATGTTTTCCACGGATAAAAGCACACAGTCTCTAAAAACGTTACTAGCAGATACACGACAAGATTTGCGGATAATAGTAATAATAATAATAATAATAATAATAATAATAAAAATAATAATAATAACAACAACAACAATAACAACAATAATAACCTGTGTTTCAGCTGGGCTGCTTTTCAAAGTAGCCGGGTGACAATACAAAGAGAAAAAAGAGGAAAACGTCTAAAAATTACCAAAGGACTGACTAACTAATGATAAAACTCATCCGAAACAGTCCCATTTAGGTCGCTACAACAATCGATATTTTCTCGGATCTACAATGCATCCAAACTGTGATAAATGTTTTGCTTCTAATACCCCTTGCACTTTTGGAGCATGATTAATTTTCGGCTCAGAATATGGCTGAAGTAGTTTCCAGAAAATGCACTAGTTTTTAATCAATGAAATTACTAAAAGTGCCCTAATCGACCAACAATGTCAACCAAGCTAATTCCGCCTCTAGCTACCAGAAATAATCACAAGAATATTAGTATAGGAAATCGCACGAACTTGACCACAATTCGTTATTCATAAGTACGAGTGATTATATGTGCTCTTAGTATGGCTGAAAGAAGACAACTTTCGGGAAAATGCATTATGTTTCAATCACCTCCGATCATAGAAAAAACTGAAAAGAGTTATCATATCTTTGTGCATATTATACTGAGAAGGACATATATTACTCCCTCACGGTCACACGCAGTTTGTAGGGGTTTGGTATCAAGGTACCACGCGCAATAGCTTCCACTGGCGCCTCCAAATCTGGCGGAGGAGAACCTGGGGGCCACTCCAAGCGAAACTGCTGCAGAATGCGGGTGAGAAACAGAAAAATCTCAAGTTTAGCCAACGTTTGGCCTAAGCATCCTCGTGGACCGCTTCCAAAGGGAAGAAAACTTAAAGTAGCAGGGCAGATGAAGCCTCCATCCTCATCAAGGAAACGCGTCGGATCAAAGGAGTCTGGGTTTCGCCAATGGTTTGGATCATAATGAATGGCTTTAAGATCGAAAAGCACTTCAGAATTTTCAGGAATTTCGTAGCCTCCAAGGGTGGTGTCGCTTCGCACTCGATGAGGGACGGTTTCATGCACAAATGAACTGTGACGCATTACCTCCATCATGAAGGCTTCCGTATAAGGTAAACTACTCTTATCCTTGAAACGTGGAAGGTGGTCCCGTCCGAGAACGTCATCAACCTCCTTTTGCACCTTGGTTTGGATTTCTGGGTACACTACCAGGTAAAGAAATGCCCACGTCAGAAAAGACGTTATTGTGTCTGAGCCTGCAGAAGTGAGATCTACCAGAGTGTTCTTCAAGTAAGTGTCATCCAAAATTCCTTTCATTTCAGAATCTTCACTCTCGGCATCTTTTAGCGCCTTGATGAGGGCATCTGTAATATCCCGGATTGTTCCCTCTTTATATGTTTTCCTCCTTTCTTCTAATTTTAACGAAAACAGTTTATCCTTGAGATCAATTCTGCGCTTGATGCGCTTGTGAACTTCCAAAGGGAGATACTTCATGAAGGGAACTATTCCCAGAATTACCCCGGCTCCTGCTAGGTGGACAGCATCGTCGACCAATTGAAACATTTCCTCCAAGAACTTGTCTCCTTCGGAAAAACGGGCCTCGAACAAGCACAAGGAGATAACATTGATGACTCCCACACTGACAAGCTTCTTTGGATTAATGGGAACACCTCGTGACTCTTTCAGCTGGCGACACACCTCGTCAGCCTCGCGATGAACCTTTTCTTCCAAATTTTCGATGCCGCTTCCAAACATTCGGAGAGCCGAGTGTGCTACCTTTCGCAAATGCCTCCACTGAGCATTGAAGTCACTGAATATGATCGATTGTTTTCCGTGGAACAAGGTGTTATTGAGGTACGAATCTGATCTTCCAGCAAAAATGTTTCCTTTGCGAACCAAAGCTTCCCACGCCAATTCAATGTTGGTAACCACGAAAACGTCGGTGCCCAAAATCTTCAACGAGTATATGCCACCATACTTCTTGGCAAAGGCTTTCATGGTCACGTGATTTAAGTTTCGCGCCTCCAGCAAGTTGCCGATTATTGGTAGTTGGCGCGGTCCTGGGGGAAAGTTCCTGGCTTTTGACCTGCGGTTTACCACGATAAAGTACAGGAACGTGGAAATGGACAGGAAAATAACTGCTTCCCAAAACATAGTAGCCACTCTAAAGTCAGTTGATTCTAAACAAAAAAAAGATAAACTCAAGCATTAAGGCTCCATTGAAAAAAAAACGCCCTTTCCCCTCATATGTGAACAAGAGGCTACAATTAGCCTAAACTCGATATTGCAAAAAACAGTATTGTATCCCTAACTGGAAGTCTGTCTTTCTTACATCGGACGCATTGTGTTTAGCTTGTGTTGGAGTCTATTTCTTTAGACCCCTATCAACATATATTCCTCTAAAATACAGCTCAACCATTGAGAACAATAATTATAACACTTGTAAAAAATATTTCTAAAAGAGCAAGAAAAAGAGAAACAGAAAAAACAAAGCTCGTGATATATACCACTAAAAGACATCGAACCCGGTTTAGCTGCGTCACAGGCAGGAACAATGACCTTTAGGCCACAGAGGTTTATCATTATGCAAGGTGATAAAAATAGTGTATTGATTCCAAAAAAAACTAAGCACACTTGTTTTCGCTTCGATGGATAATTGTTTGAGAAAGGAAACACTTATCGAACGATGTAGGATTTTTTCGCATAAATGTGACTGGAGTCTCGGTGAAATGTGAGTAGAAAATTAATCAGCAGAGTGAAACTGTTTACAAATACGTCAATCCAGGGTCATTTGAAACACAAGAAAGGAACGTTTCTGGACAGTTTCAAGGGACGCTAGTACATTTGTAAAAACTAATCGCTTATCATTCAAAAATTAAAGTCCAGAAATTGAGATATTGTGGGAAAATAGTAAATTAACTACCTGTCAAAGTCTCAGGGGAGTGTGATATCCCGTACTTGAGTTATTCAACAAAATGTACATCTCAATGGAGCGGATACGGGGAACACGGCAATCCATCTGGAGTTAAATTTTGGTCATGTTAAAAGCTTTCTTCTCGCTGTTGAACTTGCAAACATTCGTATAGACACTTCTCTTAACATGTTAGTTGTTCAGACTTCAAAGACACAAGGTGAATCGACGTTTTCCGATACGTGACAACAAGTATCATTCTTGCTGTTGATATGAGATTTAGGCCGGTTCATACGTCGCCTTTCTGTCGTGTCGAATGCAATTGAGACAATAGATAATGAGATGATTTGCCTCATTATCTTTTGTTTGAATTGCATTCGACACGGCAGAGATGCGACGTATGAACCGGGCCTTATACTTCCGAACCACTCGGCCGTGAAAGGTCAAACTCCCTTTGTCTGTAGTCTCTAATTTTTGGCGCTCCCCTCGCGTCGCGTCTCCTCGCAACTTCGCGCGCGCACGTGTCTTTCGCCCGCCCCACAATCCATCGCCAAAATTAGAGACTACTCGCAGTCTACTGAAGCAGACACGAGGAAACACGGCAGTCCATCTGGAGTTAAGTTTACTCGTGTTAAAAGCTTTCTTCTCGCCGTTGAACTTGCAATCATTCGCAAAGACACTTCTCTTAACATATTGTTTGTTCAGACTTCAAAAGACACAAGGTGAATCGACATTTTCCGATACGTGACAACAGGCATCACTCTGTTAAAAATAGTTAGCGCTTGCGCAGAAACGCCGGAAGTGCACTTTGTGGATGATACACGACGACGAAAAGGAAGAACCGTCGGTAATCTTAGACCCGGGCGACGCGCGAGACGCGCGCAGCCCGAGTAATAAATATTGATATTACTATACTAATAATCATAATTAATAATAATAATCATCATCATCATCTAAATCTAATATGTCACTAGCAATTACAATAGAATATTAATAACTAATGTAAGAAAATTAAACCCATATTTTCATGAATGTCTGAAGTGGCTACGAAACGTCGAAAATTAGATAAAGATGTTACTTGTCTAGCATCAGATGGAAGGGAGTAGCGAGCTTATTCCTCACTTCGTGATATGGGAGGAAGGCTACTTACGTACTGTTTAAAATACGAACAGCAGAGTATTTCATTTCGGTTGAATCCGGCTACACTGTACTACTCGAGGGAGGCGATTAATGAGGCCTTCCAAGGGATAGAAGCGACAACCGACATGGCTTAGAAAACAGGCGACAATCTTCACCCAAAACACTGACAACCGACAGAAATTGGCAGAAAACTCGCGACAGTTTGCGAAAGCGACAATAGGCCATTTCCGAATTACCTTTGGCCTCTTTTTCAAAGCGAGGCCTGGTGCTCAACCATTCGTATGAAAATGAGTTTAATTTGCATGTGAATCAAAACTAATTTTCATATGAAAGGATGAGCACCGGGACTCGCTTTGAAAAAGAGGCCAAAGGTAATTCGGAAATGGCCTATTCACTTTCCATTCCTCTTTGTTTTCTTTGCGACGGCGACATTTGTCCCTAACCAAACAAGCGACAGACAGAGTCGCGACTCCAGACCACCCCTTGGAAGGCCTCATTAATCGAGGGACGGCTATTATTCGAGGAAATACGGTAATCCCTTGCTTTTTTTTTCGTGAAAACAATTCTATCGCTAAAATTGTCCTAGTGAAAACACAACCACTAGAGCCGCTCAAAATAAATATTCAGGAAATTTTTTGAAGATGTGCTAAAAATAGTACGAGAAGCCAGACGTGTCGAGGCTGCGTTCTCTTCCTCAGTGGCAAATGCGTAACAAAGTTAAAGTTTGTGCGCGCCTCATAACTTTTAAAAGCAATTAAACAACTTGCGCGCGCTAGCTTTGAAATGTAATTAAAATCAATGTTGAGCTCACTTGGGTGGAATGTCTAATATCAACTTGTCATTTGGGTTTCAAAACGGCGCCTGTCCAACGTGTCTCGAAATCCGGAGTGGATCAAACAAAATCGCACGTCCCTTGCGGCATTGACGGACTACGTATTCATCATTCTTGTTGATCCCTGTCCTATTTTGTCTTCCTGTTCTTTTCTTTAAAACGCTTCTCTACAAAAGGTCCGAATGCCATGAATGTTGTTCGGGAACGAGTCCTGTTTTTGTTTTCGTTTGTTTTTTTGCGTTTTTCGATATTTGCTATGACATCCGTAAATATTTAATCGCCTGGCTTACCGGAGCTGCCCAAACGGCTAAAACGAATTTGCATTCGCTCTGTTTGACTCGCTTCAGTAGACAGGGACACAGAAAGTAAACGGTCGGTCAGCGGTCGGTCAAGATGGCGGTAGCATGGCCTTGTGCTCCCCCAAAAATCTCTCTTACTTAGCTTATGTTAGCGCTTTTTATTTCTTTCTTTATGTTTTAGTGTTCTCTTTTTTCGTTTCCTTCTTCCAATTCTGTTCAATGTATTAAGCGTTTCTGTGCGTTTTTAGTTAGTTACCGACTACAAATTGTAATAAAAATATAATTAACTGGCAACCTGGCATCTTTAACTATCTCAGGTTATCTTAATATTGCTACTTGTGACTTTATTTAAAGGGATAAATAAAGCTGTTGTTATTGTTGCTTTTGTTACAGAAATGTAACCAAAGTAAACTGCAGATGATATGTAACATTTGCCTATGATAGTTTTTATGTGCGCCATAAACCATTGTTGCTGTGAATATATTGAATCGCATTGAAAAGAATTGCTAAACAACGTGATTATGACACGTTTCAAGAATATGAAACGATTCGACTTAACAGGCATCACTCGTTTACTTTCTGGTTTTCTTAAATCTTGAAATTGATAGCTGATTGATACGCCTCAGTAACCTCCAACGCAGACGTCTTTCGGCTCGTCACGAGTTCCTCCCATAGGTGGGGAAGGAACGCGTGGCGAGCTCAAAGAGCGCTTGCGTAGGAGGCTAACGCCTCAACTGAAGAAATCTAATGCGCAAAAATTTAGGTACTTTTGCAATGCTATAATTCTAGTGTAAAGACGCGCAGAAGCGTAGAAGGATAAGACACTCGCTTGCTAGCAGAAAGGCCAAGAGTATTCTTCTGATTTCTTCTGACTTTAATCTTCGTCTGCTTCCTTTACAAATTCACTCGCTGCTTGACACGCTCTTAAGGGGGCAATATACCTGAATGCTACGTTTTTGTCACTTTTTTTACCTTTTATCCTTATTATCTCCTCCAGATTTCATGCCATCCATAAAACCCATCATGGTTTTGTAGCACATAACCCTATATATAATCTCAGAATTTTGGGTGATTTTTAGAGTGTTTGTGAGGAAGAAGAGAAGGTGGGAGGGGAGAGGGATTGAAAGGGATGGTGAGAAAAATGAAGATTTTAAGGTGATTAAAAATTAAATTTGGAGGTTAAAAATTAATGGATGAACAGCAAACAGTCCGCCCTCAACCTGACATGCATCCGCGGTGTAGTGGACTTTCTGAGTGTTTATGTGTGATTTATTTTCCCTTTATAATTTTTTCATCAATTCACTTCTTATTTCATTAATATTCAGGTATATTGCCACCTTAAGTTAAACTCAACCATCGACATCTTAAATAGCTAAACTGTAGACATGTTTAGGTTTGCTGATCGTGGTAATTTGGAGAGCTAAACACTGCTTGTTCAAGAATACTAAAACATATCAACGCAACCTCACAAACAATCATTAGAAGAATGGACAACATATAGAGGGCTTCAGAACTACAACTCATGGAGGTCTCATCTAAAAGGGAAGCAAGAATTCCAAACATGCGCATGCCTACAGCGAGAAACGACTACGACAATTGACCATTCATAATTCACAAAACACATGTGAGGTCTAACCTTGGACCACGAATAACTAGCTGTAATCGTAGATCAGGATGCGTTCGAGTACCCATTGCTGCGGTAGTCTGATGTGATAATAATGAAATCGATTACAGGTTTGCAATATGAAGTGACAGGGTTGTGATCGGTTGTGTGCACGCTCAGAGTATTTATCTTGAGCAGTTGCGCTGCTCAAAACCTATGCAAGGAGTGCCAGGAGAACCGATCATTGCAGATCCCATAATATCACGCCATGAATGCAATCGGACGATACAATGATGATCGATCAGTCACGAAAGTCAACTAACTCTTGAGGCGTAGCACTGTGCACCAAAATATAGAGAAGCGAGATAAGTCTTCGGTTCCTCTTTCTCATACAGTCCGTATCACTCTGCAAAGAGTTTCAAAGAGGTTGCTTCCACCTGAACTGAAGGCTAGCATTGAACGGAAAAAAATAACAAACCCTTTCTCTATAACTTACCTTCGCCTTTCAGTTCAAAGAAACTTCTGGCCTGTCTCTAGGCAGGGGGTTTCGAGCTCGAACGTTTCTACGACTATTTTTCTCTCCCTCTCACCTCTCGCCTCGCTCTCCGTGTTTCGTGCTTTGCGTTCGATGTCGCGTGCTTCGCGGTCGGCTAAACATATGTCTGCAACGCTGGCGAGGCTAAATATAGGCCTGCTAAGCCAAAGGTGGCCCAAGCTCCCGCTGTGTGATGATCATCTTTGTAAAAGCGGTCATGGCGAAATTATAAGAATTTGTATGGGAATATTTACGATCGGTCTTAGGAACTCCTCTAGGCTCCTAAGCCCGAGAAGACGAGAAGGAGTGGAAAACTAAAAATATTGTCAACTTTTTGATGAAAATAGCTGACCTTACTTCCACGCTGCATTGCTTGGTGTCTGTTCGCTTACTTTGCTGCATTGCTTGGTGTCTGTTCGCTTACTTTGCTGTCTCGAGGCCTTTTTTAGCGAATTATCTCTTTTTGGGTTTTCCACTCCTTCTCGTCTTCTCGGGCTTAGGAGCCTAGAAGAGTGGAAAACCCAGAAAGAGATAATTCGCTAAAAAAGGCCTCGAGACAGCAAAGTAAGCGAACGGACACTAAGCAATGCAGCGTGGAAGTAAGGTCAGCTATTTTTATCAAGAAGTTGACAGTATTTTTAGTTCCTAAGACCGATCGTAAATATTCCATACAAACTCTTACACCATGACCCGCTTGTGATCACACAGCGGAAGCTTGGGCTGCCTGTGTTTATGTAGGATACCAAAATCTGGGTCAAGGTGAACGAAATGTTGGAAGGCTAAGCATAAGTACCGCGAATAAACGTATTCGGGATGGAAGACACGCCATTCTGGTTTTCTTGAAGATATTGCAATGTCTAACCCTTCTTTCAGTTTTAGCCTAGTGTCCAGCCGTCCCCTGCATTTGATTTTATCCATGTACAGCTCATTAGTTATAGCACAATAGGTGCGTTTAGGGTGCCATTAGATTATGCCTCATTCTTTGTTGTGGTCGACGATTTATCACAATTGTTCCTGGGTGATTGTTTGGAGCGCGGTAAGTTGTGTACATTACATGCAAATGAGACACACGACGGAAAGAGACTGGCTGCAGGGCTGTGTTTCAGTTTCGCGCGGTTAATCAGGAGAGCTGAATGGTAGACAGCCGAAACCTTCATGCTTTCTAGCTTTCAGAAGCTAAAATTTGTTGTAGGTTTAAAAGTTCTTTACGCCGCCGGTTCTTCCGTTTCGAAGTTGCCTCTCAATCTGGTGACTAACATTCGATACCATTTTCATTATTTAACTATGCCATAAACCGTGCGAATACACTTCGCTGACTTGCTCTGCAAAACGCGGCATTAGTGTTACTGTTGTATTACTTTTCAGTATTTTAATTTTGTGGAAAACCTTTGAATATTAGCCCTACGGCTAATTATCTCATCTTATCCTTCTTCATACCTAACATACATCCTCCACAATTCATCTCATTCGACTAACACTACACATTTCACCTTGTGATTTGAATTCTAGTTATCATGCAGTTTATTTCGCAGATGGTAATTAGAATTAGTCATTTTTCGCGTTGTATGTACGTGTAGGATTTCAATAACCTGTCTCACCCCAAACACGTGGTTCTCGAGTGAGTTTCTGTGTTTAGATTGTGTTTTCGACTAACTGTATAAATTATCTTGCAACGCACCCTGACAGGGAAAACTATTTTCACTAGAATGTTTCCTTGCAAATATTGAGATACCGTTTGAAGCTGTCTTCTCTTTAAATTGTCGGCTTTAGATGGAATACCACGGCAAATTAGCTCAAATTGAACTAGTCACGTGCTTACTGCATAATTAAGAATAATCTTGAACTTCACGAACGTATTACAATAAATATCAGATATTTTAATCAACGCATTTTATGCCTCAAGATCGCGGTATATAGACCGCAATCTTAACGGATCAAAAGAAAGAGAGAAAAATATTTCCACAAAATGTTTTATTTTCACTTGTTAAGTCAGATAAAGCGCGATCCGAGCACTTGCCTGTGCTGAAGGACAAACTGGCTACCTTGATAGACAATTTCCAAACGCGCCCGCAAAGGGCAAAACCTTTCTTACAAGAACGCTTCTCTAGAAGGTTCGAATGCCACGAATATTGTTCGGGTGTAAGTCCTCTTTTGTGCTTTTTGCGGAATTCTCTTTCAAAATTTGTCGACTATCGAATTAAGTATTATCTAAGCGCTTCTTTAAGAACTGGCTGAGCTTCCCGAACGCTTTTGCTTTCGCCAAAATATTTCAGAAGTCTCGTCAAAGGAAAACTTACCAGACGAAGTACACGGCGCTCCTTATGGCTTGTAGCTTGTGAAATGTGATCAGGCAGGTTGGCGTAGTGTTTTTGTAGCTTGCGTAGTGAATTCCACCAAAGGAAAGCCGATGGGCAAAGAGGCTATTTTTAGACGGTAAGGAAACAACGTATCCGATGTAATATTTTTATCAAAACGTTTAAAAGCACACAAGGTCGTGAACATCCACGCCGTGTTAAGTTTGAACTAATTTATTCCTTTCGTCGCGATCTACTGGTAATGACGACTGATCAAAGTCTAAAGTAATTTCACTTATTCTGAAAAGGTCCACGTGTGCAAGCTTGTGCAAACAAAACAGATGTTCGGGCATATCGTTTCAAAACGGTTGTGCAATGAGTTTCAGGGTGGAGGCCTATCCGAGCCGTCTCGCGCAATGTTAACAAAAACAGGGACACAGTGAAATGCTGCAAATGCAACTTGAGTAAACTGCAGACGATATGTAACATTTGCCTATACTAGATTTTTATGTGCGCCAAAAACCATTTTGGAGTGAATATATTGATAAATCCGTGTTGGAACATGAAAAACTTCAGCCCCTGAAGCCAAACAAGACATTTAATACGTGGACGATTGTTCGGTGTCTGTGACTTGCTGTTGAGGATCGACTGCCACATCTAGCGAGACAGAAACCAAGGTGTTTGACCGTCGCAGCTTAAACATTAGTGAAAACAAAGCCTGAAAAAAATTTGGGCTTGCACAGGGTTTGAACCCGATGACCTCTGCGATACCGGTGCAGTGTTCTGTGACAATCACTCACATCTTCATCCACAGTTCAATATGATTTTCATATATTCATACTCACAAGGTAATAAGTGTGGCTCATTGTGAGAAACCAGAGATGAAATGCACTTGAACAAGTGAGCTGCGGTTCGATCTTTAGTTATAATAACGGGTCCAAAAAATACCAAAATACGAAAATTTTAATCAGGTTGATTCATTTAACCATCAATACCCACTTTACCTATAACAAAGAAATTGCTCAAAAAATAACTGACAACTGACAAATGGCCTATTTTGATTTAGATTTAAGCTGACAACTGATACTCTAACTGCCTCATCCAGACTCTTGAGCCAGAAAGGCATTAATGGTCGAAAACGGGTCTGCCCCAACGTTTCCCTGGCAATATTGCCAACAAAAATTAGACCAGTTCAGTGTACCATAAACATTACTACATTACAACTCGGCAGTTGATTCCGAACTCAAGAATTAACTCCGGTGAAACAGGTGAAACAAGATGCTCCACCTTTTCCCCCTCTCCCCGGGCTTACTTGCCTCCCGGCTTTTCCATGCCTTGCTGATACGTTTTTAAATGAGTTCATTCGATAGCTGCATTCTCAGAGTGTTCTTTTGTCTGTCAGAACTCTGTCTAGAACCTTGATATGTTGATCAGAGTTGACCTCTTGAGAATATCTCAAATTACTCGTGCCGGCTTTTCTTTGGGTTTAAAATTTGTGATGAATTTTCTTGGGTGTGTTTTGGCCTAATGCGATTTCTTTGCACTGTTGAGAGCCAATTAGATTGCAAAAATCACTACTGATTCAAAATTGGTGTGATAAAGCTCGTTATCTCGGCAGACATCTATGGTGAATATTTTATACTTTTAAGATCAATACTCCCCCATGACAACAACTCATTAGTCTCATAGCAGGGTTCAAACCTCCGGTAAAAAACTAAAATTCAAAAGTAAACAGGCTTTGCATTTTTATCTTCATCACGTAAAAAAAAAAAAAAAAAAAAAAAGAAATGTACCTGCTTGCTTGTTTTCAGTTTGGTAGCGTACTTTGTTTTGAAAACGGAGAAGTTTGAATTTTAGATTTTTGGACAGTGCGTGACATAACGGTGGCCGCTCAGGCATGTCATGTACCTGAAATCACCGTGTGTTTTCGAGGTCTGAAAGGCAAACTTGACAAGTGAGCGTCTACTATGTGAATGGTTTCAAGCTAAACAGAGAGAATAAAGCCTTTGAGATAGCCCAATTAAATTCCAGATGTTTTCACTCGGCGAGATTCAGGGGCGCGACACCAACATAGCGAGTCCAAGCTAAACTCTATGATGTTTTTGGGTGGCACATTTTGCCGAATAACTCGAGTACGGGATATCGCACAGCCCTGAGACTTTAACATGCTGTTTATTTATTACTCTTCTACATTATTTCAATGTATTGACTTTATCTATTCGATGGTTGATGATTTTTTAATTTTTACTTGCGTGACGTGCACGTGGCTGAAAACCGTACGATTATAGCAAGCCAATAAAATCGCAGTATGCGTAGAGTAAAATTACTTGGTGTAAAATCACTGTATTGCTTCATACCTAACATGTGACCAAAATAAGGATATGGCTGAAACTGATCAGTATCATTCTAGCAACAGAAGGTGGGATAAAATCCGACGGATAAGCGTTCATTTTAAAAATTCGAAGTAAACTTCAAGTCACACATCTGTCACGGAAATTAGGGTGCTTCTTCATGTACAGGAGCATATAGGAACCGCAGCACATTGTATGACTATTTGTTTTGGGGTTTTTTGGGGGGGTTTTGCGTTTCTTTGGAGCTCTGGTACATGCAGAAGCTACCGGAAATTATTTAAAGTAGCCACGCATTAGCCAGTTTTTATCGAAATATGCGACCTCGAAACGTCAAAATTGCTTTTCTAGCTTGGCTGATCCTTTTTCTACTGGAACGCCAGCGAGCTTTCTGTTTCACCATGCTTATCACACTTTCGCCTTGTCGCTGAGAATGAGTCATACGACGATAGCAAGCCAATAAAATCGCAGTACATGCGTAGAGTAAAATCACTGACAGTAAAATCACTAAGTAATGCTTCATTCCTAGCAGGATATGGCTCACACTGAGCAACACTTTCCACATGATTTGTTTTCCCACCCACTTCAGTCCACGGCAGTTATGATTTTCTCAGTGTAATTTCTGTATTTGCAATAATCTTGTACAGGCCCTCAATAGGCTTCAAGTTATCGTAGTTTATTTCGTAGATGGCAATTCGCTGATTACAATTAGTCATTTTTCTTGTTGTATGTAGAACTGCTGGATGCCCGAAATACGTAGTTCTGGAGTGAGTTTCTGTAATCCCAGCTGTACATTAACTGAACTTGGGAAGAAGTTGTTCACAAACAAGTGAAACGTAACAATATTTTGAAACGTCGTCAAACGGAATAATATTATTTTGTATGTGACATCCACTGAAACCAAACGAGACAGTGGTTTATTGACATTTTCTCGCGCCAGGGTCATTCATGGGCAGAGTGATATCCGTATCAAGTTGCGTTTATAAACATACTCAAGTCATGCATGTAAAGGCGCAAATTTATACTGCAGAAACCTCTTTTATGTGTAATGTTTTATTTCAATCAGAGATATATCTTATTCAAGAAAAAGGGATATTAAACAGAACAGAAACGAAGCCAGACTCCACGAAAGGAACCCAGTTCACTCCGGCTGGATGATTTTCTCAAGAAATCCAGGCCTTGCCAGACGTCAGGGGCACCCAACGAGCCAAATGAACCAAAAGCTGTAGAAAGGCATTTTTTAGTACCTTATGGTGTTTGAAGTCTGTTTCAAGTGATGTTTTCATAAGCTAGAAGACGTTCATCTGTTCGGATTCCCTAGCTGAAAGTTCAATTGCCCGAAAATTTTAGGGAACAAAATCTTCCTTTGAGAAAATGCAAGCTGAAATGAACTTTCTACGAACTTTCTAGGGAACTATTTTCTTTCCGAAAATGCTAGCTGACGTTTATGACTGCCAAAAACAGCAATTACGACCTTTCCGAAAACCTCAGGGACTATGATTTCCCAATTGCGAATCTTTTAGGCCACGTATTAGTTACGAAAATCCGATTGCACTCTTTAATCGACGTCGAAAGCCCGAGGCGAACTACCCTCCACCGAACAGATATCTACCGAAACTTATCGTTGGGTGCCCTGAGACGTCACTGGAACACGATAAATGACCGCAAATCTCAGGTCTTAAATATTCGAGTTTAAATATATATTCCTCGCCGTACAACCAACCTTGCTTGTTTTTTACCGTTTTGCAGATCTCAGAGCCTTCTCGGCGTTGACTCTGTGAAGCGTGTTTGAAGCGTGTGTGAAGCGCGGTTAGGGAAAGTCTATTTTCCACTACGAACGCACGTCCACAAATTTCAACTGAAGACTGTTTCCAGTTTTGAAACTCGCACCATTTACCACAGAGATTAGAAAATGTCTGACAATGACGAAACATCACGGATGAATTCGAATTCTATTAGCACTGAAGTGTATTGTTCTTGAGATAACCCAATGCCGGAAAAGGTGAGGGCTTTGACTAGTTTCTTTCATTGGTTATTAGGCGGAATACCTGTAAACTAGCTCTCAGGCTAAGTGTATATCTACGTTAAATAAAGCATGATGATGATGATGACTACGAACTAAACAAATGCAGCGTAGTTTACTTTCACATAGTCCGTGTTGGCTTGTGTACAAAATTCAAGGAGTTTAGTTTCAAGGAGTGTTTATAGCAAGCTTACTTTGTCTTCCACTTGAAATGTTTTCATTGCCATAGCAACTTTAAAAAAGCTCTCCCAGATATAAAATGCATTTTTGAGAGACACAACCAGAAATGGGACATAATTTCTGACTTTGATATCGATACTATATCATTTCCCAGTCATTATTCATAGGCACCCAACGAGCCAAGGCAGCCAAAAGCTGTGTAAAGGGATTTTTAAGTACATTATGGTGTTTGAAGTCTGTTTAAAGTGATGTTTTGGTTAGCGAGAAAACTTTGATCTG
>JAEMWC010000949.1:262500-267500 GCA_016490735.1 Pachyseris speciosa | reverse complement strand
TGGGAACGAGGTTGGACGGAGTCGAATGGAAATCAGAAAAGAGCGTTCAACCAACTACAGTAAAGGACAAATTGTGGAGCAAACCGGTTTTGTCGCATTTAAGCGAGACGTTACCGCTAAAACTCGACACCGATGCCTCGAATCGGAGGAGTCATTTCGCTCGTGCCTCCGTCCGCACATTGACCAAAAAGAGATCGCAAATTGCGAAAGAAGAGCTAAGCATAATTTTTAGAATCAAGAAATTCCATCAAAATTTGCATGGAAGAAAGTTTCTATTGGTCACGGATCACAAACCGTTAACCACGCTGTTAGGTCTCAAGAGCAACTGCAAGATCATGACAAAGATGAACATTATTAAATGAAGAATGATCCTCGCAGTTGTGAACGCAATTTATGCAATTGCGAAAAGAAGCCTGAAAAAAAATTCAGGACTTCAACAGGGTTTGAACCCGTGACCTCGCGATTACCGGTGCGATGCTCTAACCAACTGAGCTATGAAGCCACTGACGTTGGGAGCAGGTCAATTGTGGGTTCATATGTTCCCGTGAGAGAAATGAGTGTGAATGATATATGAAATGAATCATATATGAACTGCGGAAATGAAATCAAATGAAGAATGATCCTCGCAGTTGTGAACGCAATTTATGCAATTGCGAAAAGAAGCCTGAAAAAAAATTCAGGACTTCAACGGGGTTTGAACCCGTGACCTCGCGATTACCGGTGCGATGCTCTAACCAACTGAGCTATGAAGCCACTGACGTTGGGAGCAGGTCAATTGTGGGTTCATATGTTTCCCGTGAGAGAAATGAGTGTGAATGACATATGAAATGAATCATATATGAACTGCGGAAATGAAATCAAATGAAGAATGATCCTCGCAGTTGTGAACGCAATTTATGCAATTGCGAAAAGAAGCCTGAAAAAAATTCAGGACTTCAACGGGGTTTGAACCCGTGACCTCGCGATTACCGGTGCGATGCTCTAACCAACTGAGCTATGAAGCCACTGACGTTGGGAGCAGGTCAATTGTGGGTTCATATGTTCCCGTGAGAGAAATGAGTGTGAATGATATATGAAATGAATCATATATGAACTGCGGAAATGAAATCAAATGAAGAATGATCCTCGCAGTTGTGAACGCAATTTATGCAATTGCGAAAAGAAGCCTGAAAAAAATTCAGGACTTCAACGGGGTTTGAACCCGTGACCTCGCGATTACCGGTGCGATGCTCTAACCAACTGAGCTATGAAGCCACTGACGTTGGGGGCAGGTCAATTGTGGGTTCATATGTTCTCGTGAGAGAAATGAGTGTGCTCCCAACGTCAGTGGCTTCATAGCTCAGTTGGTTAGAGCATCGCACCGGTAATCGCGAGGTCACGGGTTCAAACCCCGTTGAAGTCCTGAACTTTTTTTCAGGCTTCTTTTCGCAATTGCATAAATTGCGTTCACAACTGCGAGGATCATTCTTCATTTGATTTCATTTCCGCAGTTCATATATGATTCATTTCATATATCATTCACACTCATTTCTCTCACGGGAACATATGAACCCACAATTGACCTGCTCCCAAAGTCAGTGGCTTCATAGCTCAGTTGGTTAGAGCATCGCACCGGTAATCGCGAGGTCACGGGTTCAAACCCCGTTGAAGTCCTGAATTTTTTTCAGGCTTCTTTTCGCAATTGCATAAATTGCGTTCACAACTGCGAGGATCATTCTTCATTTGATTTCATTTCCGCAGTTCATATATGATTCATTTCATATATCATTCACATGAACATTATTGCTCGCCGCATATGATATCGAGTCTGGTTGAACAGCAAGGCACGCGAATGCAGATTGTTTACCCCGTTTTCCGATCCAAATAATAAAAAAAATTATTGCTTAATTATCCTCTCCCCGTTGGGATAACGATACAAAACGCCAACTATGAAAGAAACTGAAATAATAACAAATCGAAATTAGCCATTCGTCAGAGCGAATCTAGGAATTGTGGGTTGTGTATGGTTTATATACAGAATATGAGGCTACGCTATTGGTAGCAACATGGTAACGTGAAAAACAGGAATAAATTAATTGAATGAAAAGCGCTTGTTGTACCGTGGGGATTAAGAGTGCCGATTTGAAAGATATATTTTTGCTCGAGATTTTTCCGGCTTTCCGTGGCACCTTGATGAAACGAAAGGCCGGAGAACGAATCGGTCACCTTGTCGTCTTCCTGTTTCGCCGATGTAAGACTTTTTGAATAATGTACAGGTTATACAATGGATAACATTTGCGGAGATACACGTGAAACGATCAGTGATCTTAACAGATCGCTTAGGGCGCGATATTTTGTCAGTGTTTTGAATGTCAGCTTTTAAAACTCTTATTTCTACAAAAATTTTGATCGAGGACTGGGTACTGTTATGCATGTATATTGTCATATAGCAGCTGGTCACCTGGCTATGCTCGGCTCATTTGAGTTCACTTTCTGGTCGGCAGAATCGTTTGCAGAATTTACCTTGGGATCCCTTGGAATGTGTCAAAATTGTCCTAAAGAACTGTGTTTTGGGTCATTTGCTGGTGCCTGAACTTACCATCAAGGGTTGAAAAAGGCTTAAACCTTGCCAATTTCTGCTTTCTACTACTGCGAACTCCACTGAAACTCTATTTAAACGCTCGTTTCAAGCTGCTGACAGTTTGCTGTTCGTGGATAAGGGGCCTAAAAGCAAACGAGCCTTGTCTCAACAGGCTTCAATCTTCGCTTGTGGAAGTTTCATTGAAAGTTGAAGGTACCTGGACAAATGTTGGTGCAGGATTGAAGCCTGGTCAGAGACTTATAAAAAAAATTGTAAATTGTTTGCTGGGATCCTTTCTCGCTCAATGATATGTGGAATTCCCCAGGATGCAACAGGGTAAGATTCTTGCTGTTTGGCTACTTGTTCAGTTGAATTGCTGATAAAAAGGGAGCTGATAGATCTCTTGTTTGCCTTTTTTCCAAATTTCCTCTTTAATTTGGAAGCAGAAGAGCTAATTTTAATGTTCACTTTCTGAATAAAGGATTCAGTTACAAAAAAGATTTGTCCAGACTGGTCGTTTGCAAGGTAAGATTTTCATTTAATTTTTGTACTATTTTGGAACTAATGTCTTGTTTTCATTCCATGTCTATGCTATTACTTTGATGGAGAAATGCATTGCCATACGTGATTGATTTCCCCCCTTTTTTTCATAAGACAATTTTTCACTGGTGTTGCTGGAAATGATGGCAAAACCTGACCACAGCATTTTTTTTCTCGACCCCATGCAGGTTTGAAATTTGAAACTGGCACGTAATTTGAAAATGGGAAACAGGATTTACTTTCCATGCTTTTGCTTTTACTAGCTTTTTAGGGCTCAAATTGGAGGTAGACAAACCTTATATGCGATGAACCAGAATAAAGCTAATCTGTGGAATTGTTCTTTATATAACATTATAACTATTATTATTATTATTATTATTATTATTATTATTCGAGAGATTGATGGCAGGTTTTGGCAAAAAACACCCATCTTTGGCAAATTAAAAGTGAAACTTTGAAGGCTTTTCTCTCTGCAAATAACCTCAGTCAGTCCACAAGTTTAGGTTCACGACATAGATCAATTAAATCATAATTTGTAGCAATTGTTTCTTGCCTCACTGACTAAGAATTTTTGCTCATTTAGTTTTACCGAGAGAGCACTATTAAAGACATCCAACAAAAGCTTGTTCTGTTGCCATGGCAACAAGAGACTCGGGCATCATTGTGTTTGTCATCATTCATGGCAACCAGTTGCATGATGGTGGTCTGAATTCGTTTGATTTTGGAGAAAATGATCGTCTTGAGTGGAAGACCTCCTTAAAGTGTTGGGGGAAAAATTCATTGCCTTGTTCATGATGAGGAGAACTGTAAGATTCCGCAAATGATCCCAGGACCGCAAATGATCCTCATATTGGACCGCAAATGATCCCAGGACCGCAAATGATCCTCATATTGGACCGCAAATGATCCCGAGCAACAAATAAGGAATGGGATGGGTTGATATAAAAATGACACAAAAAACACGTTGTATCATGTCATAAGAAATATTCCACGGTTTTTTCGTTTTAGTGGAAAATCTGTGACATCGCGTGACGTTGTCTGTTTGTTGATTGCAGGGCGGTTGCGTAGTACAATAATTGATTTTTTAAAGACACTTGTTGCGATCGTGGACTGCAAGTTTCGCTTGATGTCATCTGTTTATTGTGTAGAACATCCCAGAACGTTCGAGAACATGCTTAATCGGATCTCGTTTCTACTGTATATGATCAACGCTTCCGGTGTACTTACCGAATTTCAGTGAAAATCGAGCATGTATAAGCTTAAATCAATTGTACAATCACAGGGATAACATAGAATTAAAATACACACATACCCTTAAAAAAAGTAACTAGAAATTGCGCGGTTGATTTCATTGCCCTTTCAAATAAAAGTGTTTTGTTCACCGAGCACTCCCATTAAAAATTGTACCCAGCAATACCAGAAGTGTTTCTTCCACGCATTCATGGGTTATCAGCCGAATGGCCAGTAGCCTCCTACGCAGAGGTTTAAGGGCTTGTCACGCGTTCCTCCCCCACGAACGTGACAAGCACAAAGACGTCTGCGTAGGACGCTAACTGGCCAGACACGGGCGAAAAACGCACTGGCTTCCAAGAAGGTGACGTGGTTGAAATTGGAGCATAGGTCAAACATCAACTTTTCAACTTTCAACTTTATTCCAGTAAAAACAAAATTATCTTACAATAGACTGGCCCGCAAATTGGCAAATGCTGATCTAAGCGACTCAGCGGAAAAATAAATTTAATTAAAAGTAAAGAAGAAAAGAAAGGAAAAAATAATATACTGAGTTACAATAATTCGTAATTTTATCATTGTTTTATTTTGATTACCATTGCATCTAACGAAAAAATTAAAAGGAAATGGAAATTTCAAAATGACGCATTAATTAAAGGCAAACGATCAT
>JAEMWC010000949.1:237500-252500 GCA_016490735.1 Pachyseris speciosa | reverse complement strand
AACTGAAACTGAAATACTCAATTCAAGACTTGAATGCACAAACCCTATACCTATTTCAGACAAAAATGATCAAAATCGATACCCTATTTCAGACCAAAACGGCTAAGAAACCATACCGTTTAAGGCCGCACATACCTATCTAGCCCATATAAGGGAGTACACAAACACTAATCCTTTACAGCCTCAAAGAAGCATTACTCATACATAAGAGTACTGAATATCATTTAGCCGACACGGTCCCATTTAGCTCGCAATTTCATCGGATATACAATGCATGCAAACTATGATAAATGCTTTGTTTTTCATGACTCCTGTAATTTTAGAAACATGGTTAATTTTTGATCGGCTCAGATCAGAGTGGGCTGAAAAAAAACAACTTTCCGGTAAATGCACTATTTTTCGATCATAGAAATTACTAAAACGACTCGTCATATCTTCATGCGTATTGCACTAAGAAGGACATATATCAGTCCCTCTCGGCCACACACAGTTTGTAGGGGCTTGGTAACAAGATTCCACGCGGCATAGCTTCCACTGGTGCCTCAAAATCTGGCTGAGAAGAACCTGGGGGCAACTCCAATCGAAACTGCTGCAGAACTCGGGTGAGAGAGAGAAAGATTTCAATTTTCGCCAATGTTTGGCCTAAGCACCCTCGTTGGCCGCCTCCAAAGGGAAGAAAACTCAAAGTTGCAGGGCAAATGAAGCTTCCTTCCTCATCAAGAAATCGCGACGGATCAAAGGAGTCTGGGTCTCGCCAATGGCTTGGATCATGATGAATGGCTCTGAGATCGAAAAGCACTTCAGAATTTTCAGGAATTTCGTAGCCTCCAAGGGTAGTGTCACTTCGCACTCGATGAGGGATGGTTTCATACACAAATGAACTGTGACGCATTATCTCCATTATGGTGGCTTCCATATAAGGTAAACTGCTTCTATCCTCGAAACGTGGTAGCTGGTCCCGTCCGAGAACGTTATCAATCTCCTGATGCATCTTGGCTTGGACTTCTGGGAACGCTGCCAGGTAAAGAAATGCCCACGTCAGAAAAGACGTTATTGTGTCTGAGCCTGCAGTAGTGAGATCTATCAGAGTGTTCTTCAAGTAAGTGTCATCCAAAATTCCTTTCGTTTTAGAATCTTCAATCTCGGCATCGTTTAGCGCCTTGATGAAGGCATCTGTAATATCCCGGATTGTTCCCTCTTTATATGTTTTCTTCCTTTCTTCGAATTTTGATGAAAACAGTTTTTCTCTGAGATCAATGCTGTGCTTGATGCGCTTGTGAACTTCCAAAGGGAGATAGTTCATAAACGGAAATATTTCCAGAAGCACCGCGGCTCCCGCTAGGTAGATAGCTTCGTCGACCATTTCAAACATCTCCTCCAAGAACTGATCTCCTTCGGAAAAACGGGCCTCAAACAAGCATGAGCAGATAACATTCATGACGCCCACACTGATAAACCTCTTTGGATCAATGGGAATACCACGTGACTCGCCCAACTGACGACACAACTCTTCTGCCCCGCGATGTACCTTTTGTTCCAAATTTTCGATGCCGCTTCCAAACATTCGGAGAGCCGAGTGTGCTACCTTTCGCAACAGCCTCCACCGAGCTCCGAAGTCACCAAATATGATCGCTTGTTTTCCGTGGAACAAGGTGTTAGCGACGTACGAATCTGATCTTCCAGCAAAAATGTTTCCTTTGCGAACCAAAGCTTCCCACGCCAAATCAATATTGGTAACCACAAAAATGTGTTTTTTCATGATCTTGAACGTGTATATGCCACCATACTGCTTGGCCAAGGCTTTCATGGTCACGTGATTGAAGGTTTGCATGTCCAGCAAGTTGCCGATAATTGGTAGTTTGCGCGGTCCTGGGGGAAAATTCTTGGCTCTTGACCCGCGGTTTATCACGATAAAGAACAGAAACGTGGAAATGAACAGGAAAATAACTGCGTCCCAAAACATGGTAGCGACTCTAAGTCAGTTGATTCTGAAAAAGATAAACTCAAGCATTAAGGTTCCGGATAAACAAGATGTCCCCGGGGGATGGGGAGAGGGCCTGCTTGCCTCTCGCGTTTTCACTTGCATCGCTCAATTAATTTTGACGGCTCTTCCATATCTTGTTGATACGTTTTAAAAAGAGCTCATTCCATAGTTGCATTCCCAGAGCGTTCTTTTGTCTGTCTAGCACCTTTCCAGACATAAAAATATGTTAATCATGCTTGACCCTAGCCTCCCACGCAGTCGTTTTTAGGGGACTCGTATTTCACCTCCTCCCCACTAGTTAGTGGGGAGGAGGTGAAATACGAGTCCCCTAAAAACGACTGCGTGGGAGGCTAGCTTGACCCCCGATCGTTTAGCTGACTAATTGAAGAATATCTCAGCTTACTCAAGACAAAAATAACATCAAAGAAATTTACCGCTATAACTGAATATACGGCTACACGCACCTAGTACAGGAATAGCATTTTTCATACTCGACTGATGAATGAGTGGTGCAAAAAATGAATGAGTGGTACTGGTACTGGTACGTTGTATGGTAAACGTTTTCCCGAGTCGTTTATTGGACATATTCCGGATTAGCTTTCGAAGAAGGTGTAACGTTAGGAGGGAAAGAGTGGGCGAAAGTAGTAAGGATGTCCTTCAACTTTTTGCTTCTCCTTCCCCACTCGGATTACATCTAATAAGCAGGCTTATTCCAGATGTATTCTGAATAAAAGTGGCTCTTAAAAATCTTGCGCGCTGCTTTGTTCAAAACATTTAAAATTAAGGAGTAGAAACTTTTGACTTTTTCCTTATGCATTTCCCGTCCATACATAGGAATGAGAAAGCACTAGTATTGCGCATTCCTTCTCTGGAATCCCAAGAATGACCCCTAAGCGCACAAAAGTTTTTGATCCGCAGAAACCAGGAGCCTATGACCCAGGGTCGGGTTGTTCGAAACCATGATTAAAAGTTAAACGAGGTTTGCATCTCGCTTGTTGTGAAGGATTTTATAAGCAAATCTTAAGGTCAAAGAAAGGAAGTTGAAACTAAACCTTCAGGTCGAAAGTATTTTGAAAACATCCCTACTGAAACCGCGCCGTGATTAAAGTTCACACAAACCCCCAGTATTAGCATAATTACGCTTTGAAAAACTAGGTCCAGGTTACTGTGAGGAAACTATAACCGAGAAAATTCGCTGAGCGCGAGGAGTCTTCCAGACGAAGCGAGAACTAGATGTGGGGCAATTGGGACAGGAAATCCTCACTCCCCCAACACACCCCCCTCCCTCAGCCCGCCCACTTCCTACCCATTCCATTTGTTTTGATCCACAAACGGATTGCGCCAGTTGCACAACATCGCTAAATCAGGAACCAAAAGTCCTGGTATCACAATATGGAACAATTTGCAAAACTTTTGCGATCGATTGTCTGCGACAGCGTAAGATGAAACCATGTTTATCAGTTATGGTAAGCGATTCACAGTGTTTGAAGCGCTTCAGCCCGCAGATTGAAACCATTTGATTTTAGTTTCTTCGCGCTCTGTTGCGCTTTAGTCTCAAAACCTATACAAGGAATGTTAGGAGAACCGATTATTGCAGATCTGATATCTAACCGCATCAATGCAATGATGATGATCGATTAGTCACGAAACTGAGCAGCTCTCGAGGGGCAGTGACGCCCACCAAAAGCACAGAGAAGCGAGCTGAGTCTTCGCAGACAGTCCTTATCACCCTGCAAAGAGTGTCAAAGAAGATGCTTCTACTTGCAGGTTTATTTGCAATGGAAAAGATAAGAAAAGAAATTTCATCGACTTACCTTCGACTGTTAGTTCGACGAAATCCACAGATTCAACGCCTCTAAGCAGGGGGTTTCCCAACCTCGTTCCCAGGGTTCTCTCCTACTCGTCCCCGGAGCTCCGGGGGACGAGTAGGAGAGAACCCTGGGAACGAGGTTGGGGGTTTCCAGTGATTTAGCGTAGCTTTGATTTTGCGCCCGCAATAATAACTCAACGCGGAAAATGGCGACGGACTCGGCGGCTCACTCACTGAAATTCATCTTAACAAGCTGTCGATAGTGATGAACGAAATCGTTTCAGGAATGTATTTAACAATTATTCTGCGAAATCACTTGGAATATGGCCTGAACTTAGCCGACGAGGCTGGAGGCCGAGTTGGCTAAAATCAGGTGATATTCCGCAAGATTGAACAGGATAATTAACAATTATTCTACGAGGGCGCGCGAGTCACGGTGATAAATAACCAGCGAGAAGAGTAGGGCCGATTTGGTTATAATCTTTTCATATCCAGCAAGCCCGAGTAGAATAATTGTTTTATTAAACACTCTAAAATGCATAATTGAGAATCTGAAAAAAAAAAATCAAGAAAGGAACCCAGAGAAAGAGAAAACCGAAAAAAAGAAACATTTTCCATCACATGACTAATCAAAAGGGCGCGAAAACCTTTGGGTGTGGAAGTTTGACTTTATGTTTATTATTGATTTATTTTATTTATTTATTATTTTATTTATTTATTATTTATTATTATGATTTATTTATTATAGTCCTTTTGGAAGAAAAAGTGCTGAGTTTATTTGCTCTGAATGGTTGTAAATGGCAGTGGTTTCGTAAAAAATATTCAATCATTGCTCGAAGCGGCTGGAACGGCTTTCACGTAGATGAACGAGCCAATATTTGGGTTTTCATTTAAATCCCACATTAAATTTTGAATGACCGCAGATTGGGTTCCCTGTTTCTGATCATGGTGGAAAAGCTCAAGGAATTTTACAGGAAACAAGTACTGCCTCATTATTTTATACAACACTGGAATCTGTTGCGGGGCTTCTCAAAAGAAGAAGTGCAACATGTGGTCATAGTTTTACTGTGGACGATCTGTCTCAGAATCCTAGAGATTACATCTCTTCATGACACAAGGAAGTACGTTGCTCCTCAGGCTGTTCAAAATGGCGGAACATTGCAGTATTTGATGAGTGATGTACAAAACATCTTCTTCCTCAGGTTCTTGTCATCACAAGTTCAATATTTGTAACACAAGTATTTGTTAAATGTGTGCTAAATGTATCGTCTTTATACTTTGCATTGTGTTCAGTATCATAAAGACGTTTTAACACAAAATTATAAGAGAATGCGGCTTACTGTCCAGTTCACGATGAGGAGAACTTTACAGGCCCCGAGCCCCGATCATGATCTTCCGGAAAAACAACAGCAAATATAGATACAGCCAAGAGCTATGGCGTAACTGGATCATCAGAACACAAATTCAAGGGGTAGAGAGACAAACAGGAAGAACGACCTTCCACTTCGATTTGCCGTGGAGTGGGTGCTGCCATCTAGTCGATGACCTAAATTTGCAACCTAACTGATCCGAGGGGGGGGGGGGGGGGAACTTCCTTATTTGGTCCAGACAGGTATGTGACTTTCACTGATTTAGCGTCTTGAACAGGGTGTCTTTCTAGACTGAAAAGAATAAAAAGGAAAGAAAATAATACTTTCTGTATGGTTTTTCTGTCACGCTTTTAATTTAAGTTGAGGAAATAACGTTTTATCTACAGATTCACATCATGGCCATTTTTCAACGTTTACCTCTTCGGAAAATCATCGATTCTCCGTCGTTTCCCTTCGGATTTCTCTCGACAATCTTCGTAAATCTTTGAATCGCAGCAAAGGAACTTGAAAAGCAGGAAGTCCAGTTAGCCTTGTGGTCTGGAGTGAAACGAACGCTACACAAGTAACCATTGCAGATAAATATGAGTAAATATTGTATTACGCTGTTTGAGAGGCAACACGACACTGCATTCAGTCAACTGCAGTCATTTGCTATTGTAACCCTCGTTAAGTCACTGGAGTTTTCCCTGAACAGTGGAAGTGTTCCAAAGCCATTTCCTTGTTCAAACAAGGCATAAGAGCGGATATGAATAATTACCCTCCGATTCGGTTCAGTCGTCCCTGTTGTGGCGAAAGTTTTTGGACGGATTATCTGTGATCAATTGTATGCCTTCAATTACCTCTCCGAAAATAGCATGATCGCCGCTCATCAATCAGGTTTTCGAT
This sequence comes from Pachyseris speciosa, assembly GCA_016490735.1. Classification (NCBI taxonomy): domain Eukaryota; kingdom Metazoa; phylum Cnidaria; class Anthozoa; order Scleractinia; family Pachyseridae; genus Pachyseris; species Pachyseris speciosa. Next base: position 246,451 of record JAEMWC010000949.1, on the reverse strand, counting down.
CTCTTCACTCAACGGTCACAGCTTTACTGGAGACAACCGGTAAATACCGCGGTGTTCCTTGATCTTATAAAGGCTTTTGATACAGTTGATCAAGATATTCTGTTATCTAAATTAAGTTTCTATAGTATTCATCGGAACTCACTTAATTGGTTAAAGTCATGTATCAATACAGCAAAAATGCTTAAAAATAATTCCTTATCTGATAAGTTACCTCTCAGTTGCAGTGTGCCACAGGGGACAATTTGGGCCCATTGTTGTTCTTGATCTATATTTTGACTTACCGAACTATCTCTTAAGTTCGCAGTCTAGGATGTACGTAGATGATACGCATCTGACATTTTCAAGCAACGATATAACTTCTGTGGCAAGGACCGCGCAGGGGGAGGGGCCGGGGAGCCAGCCCCCACCCCCCCCCCCCCCCCCACACTTTTGTGAAAAAGAATTATACATTAAGTAAAAGACATATGGGAAAAAGTATCATCATCATCATCATCATCTTTATTTAAAACACGGTAAATACATCAGGCATTAACAATTTAATACAGAAGCTACAACTATAGTGAAAAACTATGTATACAGATTAATCTTCTAAAATTTAAAATATTGCTAACTATTAAAGAAAGGTAAACTAAATTAAAGCCTGTTTTACATGAATGCCGTGTCAGAATTAACTAACAGTCGTCGGAAACTAGTCAGAGATGTTGCTTGCCTAGCAGCTGAGGGTAGACTGTTCCAGAGAACTGCACCACTATAGGCAAAGCTATTTTTGTAATAATTAGTATGTGGCAAGGGAATAGCAAGCTTATTATCAGAATCACGCAAATTGTAAGAAGTAATCACATCACTCCGCTGAATGAATTTCGAAGACAAATAATTGGGTGCGAGGCCATTTAAGGACTTATAGACCACATCAGCCAATAGTTTTTGACGTCGAGTTTCTAAATTTGTCCCAGCCTAATTCTTTAAATAGCTGGTTGGCGTCAGTATCATGACTAGAATGAGTAAGGACGCGGACAGCACGATTTTGAAGTCTCTGTAATTTGTCAGATAATGTTTTGGCACAGTTACCCCAAACAACACTACAATAGTCGAAGTGCGATTGAACTAATCCGTGATAGATATTATGTAGAGTTGCAGGAGGAACACAGTGACTTATTCGTTTAATAGATCCAATACCAGAAGAAATATTTTTAGATACAGCGTCGATATGATTACTCCATGTTAAGTTTTCATCAATTAATACACCAAGAGACTTGGTAAAATTGACTCTCTTTAATTGTGTACTATTAATTTGCAAGTCTGGGAGAACGGATAGACTGTTCAATTTTTGTCTTTATCCAATTAACATAAATTCAGTTTTTGTCATGTTGAGAGTTAATTTATTGGCAATGAGCCAACGGTTTATATTTGACAAATCCTGATTTAAATAAGCCTCAATGGAATAGATATCGTTATCAGCATATGTTAGGTGAGTATCATCCGCATACATTCTTGGTTGCGAATTTGATAAACAATTGGGTAAGTCATTAATATATGAGAGAAACAGCAAAGGCCCCAGTATTGTCCCCTGGGGGATTCCACAGGTTAAAATTTTAGAAAGGACACCATTGACGGCACATTTTTGCGTACGATTGTCTCCTTTGACCTGTACTTGTTCACGGGGTAATAGTGTTTGGCTAGAGGTTGGCTAGAGGTGATTGGTTCCTTTCGAACCGGTCTGATGGAATAACTTTTAAAACCACTTTCTTTACAATTCGCACACTGAGTTGTAGTGTTCTGTTGGTGATTAAAGTGGGGTTGACAGACCAACGCGACTACTGTGTAAAACAAGCATATCTTTAAGCGATTCTCCTTTTCTATGAGAAATCTAGGGAAGTTCCTCGAACATCTCTCTGAGTAATGGTTGTTCTTGTATTAGATGTCATTTGTCCATTAGTATGTTTTTCAAACATGATAACGATGGTTAAAATTGCGTCACGAAGGAGAGACGCTTCTTGTGCGTTCTCTGTTTCTGTGTTAGAGCTGTTTTTCTGTCCGCATAGTTAAGAATATCTGTTCGACCATTTTCTTAGGGTAACTTCCAGAGATAAGGCGCGTTTTAACGTTTTCTTTGTTGTCTGTGAAAAAAGCTCTTGTAGAGTTACTCAAGAAAGGCTCAAAGTAAAGACTCAAGAAAGGTTCATTAATCTTACAGTACTAAACACTCACAAAGACAGAACAGACAAACTTTGCCTTGCTGACGTGGCAAATTAATTTGTTGGTCGTAACGACAATCGAAAAAAGAATTTCGGTACATACAGAGAATCCGATTTCGTGACAGTAAACGAATAAATGAACCAAAGTTATGATTACTCTACCTTCGTTTACAGATTAAGTTAAGTGTGATTAGAAAGTTTATTTTGTCACTAACCTCTTTCTCTAAATGATTGAATTGAGTTTTTGAGCCAATAATATATGTTAACTGCTGGACAAATATTATGAATTTAAACGGAATTATATGCGTTTTAACTATTTTTAGAGTTAGTCCCCTCCACTCACTTGAAAACGCGGGAGCGCTTCCCCACCCCCCCCCCCCAACCCCGCCCCCCACTCTAAAAACTGCTCCGCGGGCCCTGTATAGACGAAGCTTCAAATCGAGAACTCGTGCCCTTAGAGTGGCTTCAGCTTACCAGATGACATTAATTTGTATCCTTGTCACTCCAGCCACATCCCACAAGCTTTACATTTTCACTGCTTGTTTTATTGATATGTGGGTACTTGAGCCTGAGCATTAGCTATGCCATGCTGATGAAGGCTAACAAGGCCCAAACAGCTGTCCATGGCTGCTACTGCTTGCGCTCAATCTTTGCTTTGGTAGATTTAAGGGTAATGCCCGCTACCATGTGGCCTTAGTGCCCTTAGAGTGGCTTCAGCTTACTAGGTCACATTAATTTGTGAGGTATCCTTGTCCCTTGTCACTCCAGCCACATCCCATAAGCTTTACGTTTTTACTGCTCAGTCAATAATTTGCTTGTCTCTAATAAACTTACATTGAATGCAACTAATACTGAATTTATGCTTATTGGTTCAAGGCAACGATGACTCCCGGATCTCGTTCGGTACCATGGGCGGTGGTTCTGTTAAGTATCCAATGCAAAATCCATAGGCGTCTATACAGATGAAAATCTCTCTTGGACCTCTCACATTGAGAACTTAATTTTAATAAAGAGAGTTGCCTCTCAGTGGTATCGATGCTATCAAACGAATCTGCTCATTCATCCCACCTGAAACTCTGAAGCTTATTTTCAATACCTTAGTGTGGCCACAGTTTGACTATTGCAGTGTTCTGTGGGGAAACTGCACCTTAACGCTCTCAAATAAATTGCAGAAATTCAGTACAAAATCGTGCTGCACGAATTTTGACTTTTTCCAGTTAGTAAACTTGGGTGGAGAAAATTAAGTACTCATCGTGAAATGCAAAAAGCTATTATGGTATTCAAATCCTTAAATGGTCTTACATTCGATCGAGTATCTAATGAAGCGAGCTATTTGTCAACCGGTCTGACATAACTGATTATCTATTGAGGGACTCCGTGAACAAACTTGCTGTTCCATTGCCCCGCACCAACTTTTTGCAAAAATAGTTTTAGCTACAGCGGTGCGATACTTTGGAACAGGTTACCTTCTGATCTGCGGCAGGCAGAATCACTTAATAAATGACTTTAGTCCTCAGCTCAACTCATTTCATCCTCTTCAGTAACGTCTGTTTTGTTTTAGACACACGGCATTCATGTGAAGCTGTTTTAAGGTTTCGATATTTTAAATGTTAGATTTAGTTAGGTTATGATGTAATTAGGATGGATTTTGTAGCGCAAACCAAAAACACCAAGTAATATCTTAACAAGCAACTTATACTCACCAAGAGAGTTTTCTTGTTGCCTCCAAATCCAACTGATTAAATCGGTGAATACATTGTATATGAAAATGATATAAGGACACTTGTACCTTGAATATACGTTTTCCATGCATAAAAAGTACACAGTCTCATAAAAAGCTACTAACAGCTACACGTCAAGATTTGTGGCGAAACCGAATTAACCCAGTAGCACATTCAATGGATCCGTTACAGCCTCAAAGAAGCATTACTGTAATATTTTACGTTCATGCAAATAAACCTTGTTGTTGTTGATGAATATCATTCAACCAAAACAGTTCCATTCAGGTCGCTACGACAGTCGATATTTTATCGGATATACGCATGAGTCTTGCAATTTCCGAAACATAATTAATGTTTGATCGGTTTAGAGTATGGCTGAAGAAAACAACTTTCCGGTAAATGTACTAATGTTCGATCAAAGAAATTACAAAAAAGACTTATTATATGTTCATGTATATTGCACTAAGAAAAGGACATAATATCAGTCCCTCTCGATTACACACAATTTGTAGGGGCTTGGTAACAAGATTCCACGCGGCATAGCTTCCACTGGTGCCTCCAAATCTGGCTGAGAAGAACCTGGCGTCAACACAAAGCGAAACTTCAGCAGAACTCGAGTGAGAAAGAGAAAAATCTCAATTTTCGCTAACGTTTGGCCTAAGCACCCTCGTGGGCCGCCTCCAAAGGGAAGAAAACTCAAAGTTGCAGGGCAAATGAAGCTTCCTTCCTCATCAAGAAATCGCGTCGGATCAAAGGAGTCTGGGTCTCGCCAATGGTTTGGATCATGATGAATGGCTCTGAGATCGACAAGCACTTCAAAATTTTCAGGAATTTCGTAGCCTCCAAGGGTGGTGTCACTCCACACACGATGAGGGATGGTTTCATACACAAATGAACTGTGACGCATTATCTCCATTATGGTGGCTTCCAAATAAGGTAAACTGCTCCTATCCTCGAAACGTGGCAGGCGGTTGCGACCGATGACGTTATCAATCTCCTGGTGTAGCTTCGCTTGGACTTCTGGGAACGCTGCCAGGTAAAGAAATGCCCACATCAGAAAAGACGTTGCTGTGTCTGAGCCTGCAGCAGTGAGATCTATCAGAGTGTTCTTCAAGAAAGTGTCATCCAAAATTCCTCTCGTTTTAGAATCTTCAATCTCGGCATCGTTTAGCGCCTTGATGAGGGCATCTGTAATATCCCGGATTGTCCCCTCTTTATATGTTTTCTTCCTTTCTTCGAATTTCGACGAAAATAGCTTTTCTCTGAGTTTAATGTTATGCTTGATGCGCTTATGAACTTCCAAAGGGACATACTTCATAAACGGAAATATTTCTAGAAGCAACGCGCCTCCCATTAGGTACATAGCTTCGTCGATCATTTCAAACATTTCCTCCAAGAACTGATCTCCTTCGGAAAAACGGGCCTCAAACAAGCATGAGCAGATAACATTCATGACTGCCACACTGATAAACCTCTTTGGATCAATGGGAACACCACGTGACTCTTTCAGCTGACGACACAACTCTTCTGCCTCGCGATGAACTTTTTGTTCCAAATTTTCGATGCCGCTTCCAAACATTCGGAGAGCGGAATGTGCTACCTTTCGCAACAGCCTCCACCGCTCTCCAAAGTCACCAAATATTATAGCTTGTTTCCCGCGGTACAAGGCGTTAGCGACGTACAAATCCGATCTTCCAGCAAGAATGTTTCCTTTGCGAACCAAAGCTTCCCACGCCAAATCAATATTGGTAACCACAAAAATCTGTTTGCTCATGATCTTGAACGTGTATATGCCACCATACTGCTTGGCCAAGGCTTTCATGGTCACGTGATTGAATGTTTGCATGTCCAGCAAGTTGCCGATGATAGGTAATTGGCGCGGTCCTGGGGGAAAATTCTTGGCTCTTGATCCGCGGTTTACCACAATAAAGAACAGAAGCATGGAAATGGACAGGAAAATAACTGCTTCCCAAAGCATGGTAGGGACTCTAAAGTCGGTTGATTCTGAAAAAGACAAACTCAAGCATTTAGGCTCCGTTGAAAAAAGATGCCCTCTTTCCCTTTCCCCGGGCTTGTTTGTGTTTTGCGTTTTCACATGCATCTCTCTGTTATATTTGTCGGCTCCTCCGTTTCTTGTTGATACGTTTTAAAAAGAGTTCATTCGATAGCTGCATTCTCAGAGCGTTATTTTGTCTGTCTAGAAACCTTCCCAAACTTCAATATGTTGATCACGCTTTACCCTCGTTTAGCTGTCTTGCCAAGACTGATTGAAGAATATTTCATCTTACTCAAGACAAACATCACACCAAAGAAATTTATCGCTATAACTGAAGATACGGTTATACGCACCTAGCTCTGGCACGTTGTATTGTAAACGTCTTCCCCAGTCGTTTATTGGACATAGTCTATCCATGGATTAACCTTCGAAGAAGGCGTACGTTAGGAGGAAAAGAGGGGAAGAAATTAGGAAGAAAAAGTTTCCTGCCACGTTTTGCTTCTCCTTTCTCACTCGGATTGCATCCGCTATGCAGGCTTATTCCAGATGTATTCTGAATAAAAGTAGTTCTTAAAATATCTTTCGCGCTGCTTTGGAGGAGGAGAGGAAGAAACTTTGGACATTTTTCTTATGTTATTTCCCGTCAACAAGGGAAGTAGTCAAAACATCTGTACATACTAGGGACACACGATGACGTATTGTGGTTAAGGTCTCTCCCTTTAGCCCGCTTCCCTGCCCAGAAACTCATGATACCTTCATTATGACCCCACCCCTTGAAAGGATACCCATGGCGTCTACCTGGCTTGACACAAGACCACGACATCTGCTATAACCCCACCTCCCTTGACACGAGACCCATGCCATTTGCTATAACCCCACCTCCCTTGATATTACACCCATGCGATGTGCTATAACCCCAACCCCCTTGACATGAGACCCATGGAATCTGAGTGAAACCGTTTAACTCTAGTTTGTTCATGCTCAGGGTATCGATCGGCAGTCAGTCGCGCTGCTCAAAAACTATGCAAGGAATGCAAGGAGAGCAGATGATTGCAGAGCCGATAACTGCCTCACGTCATACATGCAATGATGACGATCCATCAGTCGCGAAACTACGAAACTCGATAACTCTTGAGGCGCAGCAATGCGCACTAAAATACAAAGAAGCGATAACACACAAACTGCGGTGATAAACGTGACAATAAAACGCATTGTTGGAAAACAAAAATAAAATTATATTGTTTAACTTGACGTTTCGTATGTTTCGACATACAACTTCAGAGGTGACCGTTAGGAATTAAAGTAACAATGCATGACAGAAAAACTGAACATTTTAAAGCGATCACGAGTAGCTGTCATGCATCTGCTATCGCAGACCACGTCACGTCAACTAGTCACAACTTAAAATGGGACCACTTTGAGATATTAGCAAAAGGTCGGTCAGATACTCATTGCAAGATATTAAAAGGAGACTCTACTATTTAGAGAATTGAAACCTACCTTAAATGAAAATGTAAGCAGCGAAAAGCTGTATCTCTATTAGTTTGCATCTTTTATATGCAAATTATTTTTAGCTTCTGTCAAGGTTATTGTTATTAGTTACTTATCTTAAATTTAAAATTTAGTTGTTACTTTAATTCCAAACGGTCACTTCTGAAGATGTATGTCAAAACATACGAAACGTCAAGTTAAAAGATATAGTTTTATTTTTGTTTTCCAACAATGCGTTCTATTGTCATGTTTATCACCGCAGTTTGAGTGTTATTTCTTGTTAAGCTACGATGGCCAAAGACAAAGAGTATTTACAAAGAAGCGAGCTGAGCACAGGGAGCAGAGGAGTCCTATTTGACCGTAATTCCAGTTAAATTCTCCGTACAATTGCAGCGCGAATCGATCTTGTCGGTTTGAATCACCACCGTACGTGATCAAACCGCAAACAAGATATCGTGTTGCGCTAGCTGCTGTCACGCTGCTGTTGAAAGCCTATCCGTGACAATCGTCGGGCGACGATTCCGGAAAGCGAAGGTTTCCGTACGAGGCATGAGTGTCGAGAGTAAAAAGAGTGACTTTCTTTACCGTTAGTCACCACCAGTGATAAGTAATAAGCCCACAGTCATTACTATTTGCGGATAAGATTTCAACAGCAGCGTTGACAGCTACAGAGGTTGTAACATCGCTTCCTTTATGCACCTGTCATCGGCTTCCCCGTGGGGTCGAACCCCGGGCCTACCAGGGAGATATGTGGGGGAATAAAAGGAGATGGACGGGATTCTTTGCCCGAGGGTTGGGGGAAATCTTGACATTGTTCTACGATCAAAGATTAGGGGGTGGGGGAATTCACAAGTTTGAAAAGGATGTCATGGGAATTTTCAGCTGAGAGACACCTAACCCAGGGATATTGTCTTGAGAGATTCCCCGACCCCCCGGGGAAATTCCTCAAGTTTGCTTGACTGATTTTACAATCCCCCTGGCTAGCCCGGGGGTCGACCCCACGGGGAAGCCGATGACATGTGCATTAGGTTCTCCGTCTGCTGAGGATGTTTACCACGCCCGCCGTGACGTACATCTTTCTGTGCTATTTCTTGGGCGATTGCAGCGTCCACTGCTTCTTGAAAAGTGAAGTTGGCTGATAGGAAGCCAACACCCTTTTAGTTTTTATTTTATTTCTTGTTAACTCAATTTTTCGCAAGTATAAGGGTCAATAAAGTTGTTGTTGATAATAATTTCCGTTTAATCTGCTCCGAACGAAGCTCGCAGATGAAACGATCGCGTAGACTATCGTTCAACTGCTCGTTGGTGAATTCACATGTTCCCGCCAGACTTTTTAGCTCTCTCACAAACCCAACAATGCTTTGCCCCGCTTTCTGGCTTGCAGAGTAAAATCTGTATCTCTCTGCGACCTTTAAGCGAGTTGGCTTGTAATGACCACGCAGCAGCGTTGCAAGCTGCTCAAAGGTCTTCGTGTTCGTGCGTCCGGGAATGACAAATCCTTTAACACTCAATAAACACCACTTCCAATAGATGTTAAGAGTATTGCTC
>JAEMWC010000949.1:227500-232500 GCA_016490735.1 Pachyseris speciosa | reverse complement strand
TTCCAGCAATGTTATATGCGTATCCAACATTGTTAGAAGCGTTCTTACAACAATGTTGGGACGTGTTCTTCTAACAATGTTACAACGCGTAGCCGGGGCTTTAAAATCCAACTGAGGGTTTAGACTATACGAAGGAAGAGCTTGTCAAGTTAAATTTCAAGCGCTTGATGCAAATTCTATTTTGCACTTCGAACGTACTAGTTAAATTTCAAGACTGTTTCTCGTTTAGAAACTCGCACCAATTACCGCAGAGATGAGAACAAATCGGACTATAGCAAATTCCAACGAATAGGTGAAAGTTTTGACTACGAACTAAGCAAATACAGCGAAAAAATCCAACCCGTTTATAATGACAACAGGAAAGTGATTTTCAGTCCAATTAATCAATCAGTTTAGCTTAGCTTTGTATCGAAACGACTTCGTCTCGAAACGACCGTAAACAGGCGGCTATTGACAATTTGAACGCTGTTAAGTCTTTTTATGGGAATAACATATCATAGCTTTGGAAACAAACGTAATGGTTTCATAGCCGAAAATCCTCTCGCATTTGGTTGAAAATGAGGGTTTTCCTCCGTCTAATTTCAATGAGTGGAAAGGTCACTTCTTTCTGCGCAGTGGACTTCATTGGAGAAGTAAAATTGCTCCGTAAATGTGGGTGAATATATCACTTTCTACGTTCTATGTTGTATATTGCTTCACTGGCTTGCTGGTTTAATAATTCTTACATACAATTTTACGGTAGCAGAGGATCCTAGCAAGCTCTATTGAGCTTTACAAAGAAGATCCTCACAAACCATTATGTATGGTTGACGGCACCACCCTTGGACTCAAAGCCTCACCGATGACTGTGTCCAGTTTCAACGCAGAAAGCAAGCGATCTTGGAATCGGAGGCGGAACTTGCTCATTTTAAACCAAGTATTAGGGGATTGTTGGCGAAGAAATTTGAACAATGCATAGCCAGAAATCCAAGACAGTCAGCGGAATGAGCTGCGAGTGCGTATATTTTAAGATTCAACATTCCACTAATTTTAAGGACAAGACAAAAAGGAAATGTATCAACGAAATCAATTTACTAAGTTTGAAACGATTTAATTGGTGTTACATCAGACTTAATTGGGACATGTGAATATTTAACAATTATTTTACGAGGGCGCGCTGGATATGAAGAGATAAATCGACCAACGAGGCGCGTAGCGCCGAGTTGGTTATAATCATTTCATATCCAGCAAGCCCGAGTAGAATAATTGTTTTATTAAAAACTCTACGACGCATAATTGAGAATCTGAACAGAAAAAAGTGGAAGAAAGGAACTCGGAGAAAGAGAAAACCGAAAAAAGGAAACATTTGTCCATCCATGACTAAACAAAAAGGGCGCGAAAACCTTCGGTGTGTTGCAACGTTTCCGAGCAAGGAATGAATAGATGGTTCCACGTTTATTGGCGCCATGTTAACTGGGGGGCAAACACGGCTAAAATTACAGTAAATGTATGGGATTTTGACCGACTTTAAACCGCTGTAACACTGCTACTAAGAGGCTGATTTCTGCAGAGGAAATGTCTTTCAAAAGGCATTTGTACTGACATTATTTTAATGAAGTATGAAGAACAGATTCGGGCTACAACGACCGTAAACGAATTTTTAAGATTTCATACAAACCTCTATAATCAGAATTATGCAAATTACCGCGAATTTAGAAGCCACACGAGAAGATTTATTCTAACTTACGGACGTCGTACCTTCGTTAACGGCCTTATTTTCTGTTGAATGAACGATATCAATAAAACCGTTAAAAGTAGTGGCAAATGTTGTAAATCCGCCTCTTTTTAGCGTCGTTACAGCGGTTCAAAGTCGGTCAAAATCCCATACATTTACTGTAATTTTAGCCGCGTTTGACCCCCAGTTAATATGGCGCCAATAACCGTGGAACCATCCATTCAATGAAACTGTCCTAGAGTAACGTTGAAGCTTCAGTTTAGGATCCTGTTGGAAAAAGTGCAGAGTTTATTTGCTCTGAATGGTTGTAACTGGTCTGTAGTTTGGTAAAAAATATTCAATCATTGCTCAAAGAGGGTGGAACGGCTTTTACGTAGATGTACGTGCCGAAGGAAGGGAATTTGTAATACACCAAAACAACAGCACCATGGGCGAATTTCATCAAAATGCAGACAAAATTTCAATTTATTTTGATGGACTGGAACATTGTCTCACCAGACCTGGTCGGAAACAAGATATATGAGGGATAAGCAAGACAAATGTCCAGGTTGTGCTTCAAGAAATGGCTTATAGAAATTTGTCTTGATGCTTGGAACAAAAACTGGAACCGCGGCCGAACAGAATGACAAAAACAACAATAACGGCGATTCTTCTCATTTTTTACAAAAAAATATATATATGTCTGTACTGCCGATAAGTTTGAAGCTGGTGATTGATACGTTGCATCGAGTGCAGGTCAGAACATTTTTAATGCGTGTTAAGTTTTAAAAAGTGTCACTGATCGTTGGAAAGATTTTTAATAGTGGATTAATGCTGCAAAATTTTAGCTGAAGTTCTTGTTTCTTCAGTTTGTTTGAATAGAATTGTCTGCGAGCATAGTTACAGATTGGTGACGTCGACACTTTTTGTGGAATACATATTTTCAATTTCGTTTAGTTAAGTTCAAAAACTCTTTCGGTATCTCCGTAAATAAAAGTGCGTTTTGCTATTAGCTAAACATCAACAGCCCGGAAAATTTTCTTAGCGCTGCAAGAAATTTTTTGAACGCGATTCCAGCACTATTTCTTGTTGTTCTAAAACACTCAGCAATGAAAAGTTGAATCCCATTTGAATTTCGGTTCCAGTTTCGAGATTTCTACTCGTTAATTCCGCTGCGAGGCGACTAATGCTTTAATGGCTGCCGTTTCGAGGGAAAATTTTTATTGAGCTTTCTCTGTTTGCTGAAGCCATCATTGACCATATAAGGTAGTGCAGGTATATGAGCTGAAAGCCTGTGTCCGGCTAGCCAATGAAAATGCTGGAAATCTGAAATCCGTAGTTCAGTTTTTAATAATTAACAATTATCCTGTGAAATCGCGCAGAATATCGCCTGATGCTTAGCCGACAAGGCCAAAGGCCCGAATGGATGAAATCAGGCGATATTCCTCGCAATTTCGTAGGATAATTGTTTTATTATTCAACAAATTAATGAGAAAGCACAATTTTCTGCGTTTTTTGCAAAACAAATCAGGGTTACTTGTTCAAAACGTTCAATAAATTCGCATAAATTGACGTTTTCTATCAAATTGTTACATTTTCGTGCTTGATATGTACTATAAACCTATATTTTCCTCAGTCAAAAGCTGCTCAGTTTGGCCGCAGAACTCGTTCGAGGCTGCTAGAACCAAAAGAGTTGTTCCAAACGCCAAAAGCTGCTCAAAAGTTTCTGAGTGGTGAATTCTGATAACCAGTATTTTGATGGATTGATGATTTAGTTTTGAATTCCTTGTCCGCAAACCTTACAGAACGATTTTCATTGTAAAATTTTACTTAAAAAATATAACCGAATCCAAGAGGAAGTTAAATCTGTAGAAAATACGAACAACAACGCAGTCTTGAGCTCCTCGCTTTTAGCAAAAGTTATCATGCGCATGCGTATAAAGGTCGCTGAAAAGATCACTCACAAATTTCAATCTCGCTCCCAGAGCCTACGTTCCCCTTATTCAGCGGAGCGGGGAACGAGAGACTCTGGGATAATCCATTTCAGCCCATTTTTTGATTGGCTGAAAACTGAGCATGAGCAGAAGTTTCAAAGCTTAAAATGGCGGACTATTGCGGACTAAACGTCAGGGAAGGTATCGTCAAGTCATTGTTCATCTTTGTAGATGCTGCAATTTAGAGGTTAAGAACAATCCAATTGACTTGTTTGGAGAAAAGGCATAAAACGAAAGGATTCTAAACCATTTGGAAGGAATAACGGGGCTAAATACCTTCGACGGCGATGGATTTCCTAGGAAAATTTGTAGACATTGTTATGGCCTTGTGAATCAATTTTCGGAATTTAGGAGTCTGTGTCTGAAGTCTCGGGAAAAACAAGAAGGCCTCTTTGAGATTTAAGGGAGGTAAAAAAGCAACTGAAAGTCCATCGGTAGTGGAGTCACGGGTGGTCAAACGCGGTAAACAGAATGATGTGAACCAACATGGATCATCTGCTCCGGCCTGTTCAGAAGAGCCTGCTGATGTTTTACTTCTATTTACGGCAAAGAAAAGGCTTGTGAAACTCTTCAGGAACAGCGACCAAGAACTCTACCGAATTGCAGAGGGCTCCGATTGTTCAACAAAGTCAGAATGTAGTAATTCTAGCAAAGGCTGGTCTTCGTAATTGTGAGGTTGGTTGGATCGATCATGATCTCTAATCTGCCAGCCATTGTACAATCTGATCGTGTTTTTTATTGTAGTAATATTATAATTGAAAAAATGAATTTGTATTTGTTGATAATGTTTCTTTATTTACAAGAATCTAACCTGTGTATATATTTCCAAATTTATTTAGTATTTCTTGCAGGGTTCTTTTTAGTTTCAAGCCATATTTCCCCGCAATATTATTGTTATGGGGTTAGTTGGTCAGTACTAAATTAGGCTTAAAACTATTTCTGTGTGACTTTGCCCCTCTATCGAGTTTTGGTTACATCATTAAACCTCACAATCATAATATTGAGCAACAGTAATTTTAGCTCTTCCATGCATGCTACATGCTGCTGGATAATATCAAAAAAATGTTTCAGTGATCTCACAACAATATTTATAGGAACAAGTTCTTCCACTTTTTCAAAAGATGTTAATCCTGGTAAGTGTTTCAAGACTGAATCAGTGAGAGAAATTGCAAAACCACTTGTGAGGACAACACTGCCAACTGTACTCCTACCTGGTTCCCCTTACAATATTTAAGCCGGTATAAAGGTCTCTTTTAATTTCTGCCTGAACATGAAGGAGGCCTCGTCACCCATTGCATTGTTGGATACATCAC
>JAEMWC010000949.1:212500-225000 GCA_016490735.1 Pachyseris speciosa | reverse complement strand
ATTTCGCGCGCCTTTGAAAACGCGAAAGTCCTGCTGGGATGTTGTCCTTCACCATTTCCTTTCCGCCTTCCGCCTTCTCCTTATAGCACACTTAATCTCACTGTTAAACTACGGCAAGCGCTGCCTACAGACGACCACTTTCTCCTTCATCGGCGCATGCTTGTCCAGAAGAGATGTTAGTGTCGAATTGTAACTGGATGTTAGCTCATTAAGGTCACTGTATTCCCTTGTGCAAAGTTCGGATTTTTCCACATCCTGACGTAAAGCATCAAAATCAATTGCCTTGAGTTGGTGATAACGAATACTCTTTGCAACACAATCAGGCTTTACGCTGTTAAGAGAACACAAAACAGATGCGTGGTCTGAGAGATATCGGTCGGCCACGGGAACGCTAGAGATGACTGGATCATACTCACGCGTTATCATCAAATCAAGCGTATATGGCAGATCTCATGAGTTGGTACATTCACATGCTGCTTCAGTCCCATTGACGCTAGTAAATCCAGAAATGCTCTTGCATCAGGGTCGTCCTCGACATCCACATGGAAATTATAGTCTCAAGTTAGAATAAGAAACTCCGGGGATAGAATAATTATCTCGAGAATAATTGTCTCACATAGTTTCTCATCACATCTGCCATGTTTTTTTTCTTGATTTTGATATGTCATGAATAGAGGGAAATATCAGCCCTGGCTGGAAGACCATCTCCACTAGGTCTACCCATTTCTTGGCAGTACTCCTCCATTGTGAAAGGAACTCCAATATGGACAATTTGTCGAATGTTATTCAGCTGGCCTGAACGTGGACCTTGAACAAAAAAAATTTAATTCATGCCCCTCGCATTCTATTGAAGTGTTAATCTATTAACCAGTGAGAGAAGTCAGGCACATATGAGCTTCTTACCCAACAAGATACAGTAATAGCCCATCCCCCACCCACAAAAAGAAAACTTAATTTATTATCATCTCTGAATGTCTATCTCGGTATAATGGCAGGAAACTGATGATTAAATATTTATTGTACCTAATGCAGCTTTCCCTCGTTTAACTTTTTAAGTGGTCTTACTAAAACATACACAGTAGCTATCAGAATATTTAAGAAGCGACCAAACGCAAAGCAGTAAGATTATGATTACTTCGTAAAAATATGGCAGAGGTCGAATAAAGTAAGGCTGAAACAACTGAATCAAGTTTGAAGTTACTCTTTATTTTAAATTACAATATTATTGCCAAAGTATCAACATCGATAAGAAAAACAGCACGAGTATTATTATACATACCACTGCAGAACTAAATGAGCCTCATCAATAGCAATTTCTCGGACACTTTCTTGAAAATGCCTTTCCTTTAACATTTTAGCCACATTCCTGTTATCCAGGAACACCTCTGGGTGCCCAAACAACAAACTGCATTTTCGTGCATTTTTAGGTAAAGAAACCTTATTTTCTCCATCCTCTATCGCGACTCTCTGTATCACACAAACATTAAGAAAACGTTCCAGTTTTTTTAACTTGGTCCTTCATTAACGCGTTCAACGAGGAAACCACGGTTACCACACAGCCAGTCTTTTTGCTTTATACGTACTAATATGAAGTTCTCCTTTACGATCCCGAAGGAAATCAAACATTGGTAAATCAACACTGCTAAGACATCCTTTTTGTCCACACAGATTGCCTTTATGGCTTCAAGTTGCTCCTGTTTTAATTCCTGCTCTGGCTGTCCGAGTTTTCCCAAAGAAAACCTAATAGCTTCGCGGAAAATAGCTTCTGAGATTTGCGGTTCGGCAGCCATTTCCCAAATGAGTTCAAGCCTGCGCAGTTGAGCCGATGAAATGGATTATCCCAGAGTCTCTCGTTCCCCGCTCCGCTGAATAAGGGGAAGGTGGGCTCTGGGAACGAGATTGTCACAAATTACATAATGGTATCAGCTAAAATGTTACAGTGCGTCCACTGAAACCGGGCCAACCCAGACAATATGAAAACCAATCAGAGGGCAGAACTGAGACGATAGATTCCAACATTTTTAAAACAGGTGAATCAAATGTCCGGTACAAAACAATGAAATCTCAACTTGTTTGTTGACCGATGATGCTTACTCGACTACGGGGTAGGTTAAATGACAATTTCAAACCGTTATATGCTACAATGGGGTCGTTGGTTGATTTAGAAAATAAATGAAAACAGAATCTGTGTAAGAGTGTCAGTCGTAAAGTATCAGCAAAGTGTCTGGTGCAGGGTTTGAAAAGCCCTTCAAATGGTCTCTGAACAGTTTTTTACGAACCATTTTTATTTATTTATTTGCCATTTTTACAATATTTACTTTTAATACACCTAAGTTAGTGGCGAGGAGACCTCAGGAAACCACAAGGCTTATAGGAGAGGCCACCTCGAAGGATAATATATAAGTACAAATTGGTGCGTGTGAGTGCGGCATGACAGATTCAGGATTGTTTAAATAAAAATTCTAACATTTTTTTCTTGAAGGTAAGAAAACTTGCTGAAGAGATCATTGAAGTAGGCAGAGAATTCCAAATCATAGGACCTTGAAAGAGAATTGTAAATTGCTTAATGTTTGTACGACAGAAATGAGGGCGGTAACATCCAGCCGTCCTGGTGCCATAATTATGAATTTCACTACTTGTCTCAAACAAGTTGAGGAACATTGGAGGCAACAATTGATTGTGATAGTAAAACATAAACTTGGCTATTTGGAATGAGTTCACTTGAAAAATATCAAGGATACCCAATTTAGCAAACAATGGAGCAGAATGTGCTCGATAATCGGAATTGGTGATGGCTCGCACAGCACGCTTTTGCAGAATGAAAATCCTATTTAAGCACAGGCAGCCCAAGCTCTCTTTATGAACCACACAAGGAACACAATATGGCGTCGAATTATAAGGGTTTGTATGAGATTTTCTACAAGATATCCATGAAGGTCGTTAAAAGTGAAAATATTCAATAAAAATGGCTTACCTTATTCCATACGTGTGTTGTTTACTCCTGGTGTCGTTATTTTACCGATTTAACTTGATTTAAGCGATTTTTTTGAATCCTGGTTTTCTGAGAAAACCAGGATTCAAAAAAATCGCTTAAATCAAGTTAAATCGGTAAAATAACGACACCAGGAGTAAACAACACACGTATGGAATAAGGTAAGCCATTTTTATTGAATATTTTCACTTTTAACGACCTTCATGGATATCTTGTAGAAAATCCCATACAAACCCTTATAATTCGACGCCATATTGTGTTCCTTGTGTGGTTCATAAAGAGAGCTTGGGCTGCCTGTGATTTAAGTTGGACACATACGTGGACGACCAAGAAGAGTTACAATAGGTGATATAGGGATAAATTAATGCGTAGTACAGAGATAATTTGGTTTTTTCTGATAGGTAGAATCGGGCCCTGAATATTATACCAACTGACTTAGAGATCTGTTTAGAGACATAGCTAATGTGGTGTTTCCAAGTGAGGTGCTCGTCCACGTATATTCCTAGAAACTTAGTTACGTTAGTCTGTTCCAGAGAATGATTTCCAAAAAAAAGAGAGAGATTACAGTTAAGTTTCTTTTGTCTCGACTTAAAGATGACATAACAAGTTTTTTTACATTGACAGAGAGCTTATTACTTTTCAACCACATGTCATAGTTACACAATTCATCATTTAGAACAGATTGCAACTCAATGGGATCAGAGTGAGAATAAAAAATACTTGTTCGTCAGCAAAAAGTAAAGGCTGAGTTAATTTAAAGGCATTAGGAAGATCATTTATATATAGTAGAAAAAATAAAGGACCCAAAATAGAACCTTGAGGGACGCCACACTTGATGGTCTGCATTGAGGAACAGGCTAGATTAAATTGAACAAATTGTTGGCGGCAAGAAAAATAGCTTTTAATCCACTGCAGAGCCACACCACGGATACCATAATGTTCCAACTTGGTGAACAGAATTTGATGATTAAGAGTGTCAAATGCTTTGGAAAGATCTAAAAACACCCCTTCAGTAGTTTCATGTCGATCAGTTGCGGAGGAAATTTTATTAATGAGATGAGTTAATGCGAAGGAAGTTGAATAATTTTTCCGAAAACCAAACTGATAACAATATAAAATTTCGTATTTTTCAACAAATTCTATTATCCTGTTATACAGAACTCTTTTGAAAAATTTCGAAAAATTTG
The DNA here is from genome assembly GCA_016490735.1 of Pachyseris speciosa. Taxonomy (NCBI): domain Eukaryota; kingdom Metazoa; phylum Cnidaria; class Anthozoa; order Scleractinia; family Pachyseridae; genus Pachyseris; species Pachyseris speciosa. The sequence goes on along the minus strand of JAEMWC010000949.1, from coordinate 220,821 downwards.
GTAATAAAGAAATTGGTCTATAATTCACAAAAAGACCGGGATCGTCTACTTTATAGATGGGAATCACTTTGGCAATTTTCAGTTTATCCGGAAAAATACCTTTAGAAAATGAGAGATTAATAGTGTCCATCAGAGGTGCAGAAATGAAGTGAAAAGAATTTTTGATCACGTGCATTGGGATGTTGTCATAGCCCGGGGCTTTCTTCGGTGCAAATGAACTGCAGATATCTTCCAGTTCATTAATAGAAGTTGGAGTTAGGGTGATAGGTGAGTTGTTATTGCCAGTGAGGAAAGAACGAAAAGAACAATTAACTGTGGGTATAGAATTTGCCAAGTTGGGACCAATATTAGTGAAATATTTGCAAAATTTATCAGCAATCTCAGTGGGATCCGTTATAGTACTGTTCTCTGACTTAAATGACGAGGGCAGAGGGGACTTACTCTTTCGTTTGTTGATAACTTCGTGCAACAGTTTCCAAGTTTGTTTAAGATCTTTTTTCGCACTCTCAAACTTATTGTTATAATATGAGCGCTTGGCGACGCGAATTAAATGATTCAATTTATATTTGTATGCTTTATACTGCGATTCGCAGAATCTGTTAGATGACCGGATGAATCGTTTGTAGAGTCTATTCTTCTTAATAGATTTGAGGAGGCCAGGGGTTAACCAAGGGGAACCGAGTTTATTAAACTGTCTATTTGTAATGGCCCTCAACGGGAAGCAAGCGTTGAAAAGTCTGGAGTATTCATTGATAAAGCCGTTGTAAGATTCATTTGGGTCATCCTCGTTAAGAAAAGTGGACCAATATGTGTGAGAAAGAGAATCATTGAATTTCTTAATGTTGTCTTCATTAAAAGAGCGCTTGAAAATTTTCTTTACTCCAACGTGCGGTGTAATTTCATCATGAAAGTACGCAAAGACGGGAAGATGATCGGATAAATTATTTAGGACAATTCCATTGAACACATTTTTTGAAAGATGGTTGGTGAATATGTAGTCAATTAATGTCGCAGAGTGAGAAGTAAGACGCGTTGGATTCGAAATGAGTGGAAAAAATGCGTGTGAGAATAAACTGTCAACGAATTCCTGAGTGTGTGCGTGATGATTGTATTGAAGAAGATCTAAATTAAAATCGCCCATTATATAACATTGTTTATTGTCTTTAGAGATGTTGGAAAGAATATCATTAAATTTGTCAAGGAAAGACGCTACATTTCGATTCGGCGGCCTATAAACAGTCCCAACAATAATGTTTTTCCCAAGAGGAACATTAACTTCGACAAAGAGAGATTCGATTAATTCAGGATCAGAAAAATTACAGTTTGGGAGAAGCTTATAATCAAGATCTTTGTGTAAATAAATACCTACTCCCCCACCGGATCTAGATTTGCGATAGTTTGAGATAAAATTATACCCGGTGATGTTTACTAGCTCTGAAGTGGCATCATTTAGCCTTGTTTCTGACACACCAACAACAGAGAAAGGCTTAAGAAGATTCCCCAACATTAGATTAAATTTATCGAAATTACCAAGTAAGCTACGAATATTTAAATGCATTGTGGTAAAGCTGACTTTTTTGTTTACAATATCAAGGCGATCATTAAGTTCTTCTTCAACAACATATTTGCTAGTAGGCAGGCGACTAAAAAAGTTTGATTCAGGATCAAGAAAGCTAGAAAGTGGATTGCTTAATTCTGGCTGCTCGATGGGATTAAATAAAAGCGTATCAAGGCGGTCACTGTCAAATTGTACAGGACCGTGGGACAATTCATACAAGGCTAGGTTGAAAGAGCTATCATCTAGATGGTTAAAAGGAAGGGTAGATAGGAAGTACGACTCATCTGCCATCAGAAAGTGTCAGGAAAGATACAAATCTACTACATAAATGAATAAATAAATAAGCAAAAGTACTTAGCTCAACGGTAGTCCCTCTCGCTCTGCTAATCTCTCAAGGTCATTGTGAGACTTTATTAGAACTGGGCGAGAGACTTCAGTTTTTCTCAGGTAAACAATAAAGTTCTTCGACCAGCAGAATCTGAATCCGTTGCGGGTTTGAAACTTTTTAGCATCAACCAGGAGTTGTTGGAGCTGAGGAGTAAGATGATCAAATAATTTCACGTCTTGCATCGAGCATTCGGCTGGTAATCCAATAGATGTAGGCGTCCTTTCCTTGCAGGCGTCCTTTCGTACATTCAAAACTTGATCTTTCATGCTCCTTCGAGTGAATTTACATATGACTGGTCGCGGACTACCCGAAAATGTTAGGGAACAAAATCTTCCTTTGAGAAATTGCAAGCTGAAATGAACTTTCCACGAACTTTCTAGGGAACTATTTTCTTTCCGAAAATGGTAGCTGACCTTTTTGACTGCCTAAAACAACAATTACGACTTTTCCGAAAACTTCAGGGGCTACAATTTCCCAATTTCGAATATTTTAGGCCACGTTTTAGTTACGAAAATCCGAGTGCACTCTTTAGGGACCGTTCATTTTTTATGAGAGAGGGGGGGCTGGTGGGATTTGGGGGGGGGCCACTCGAAAAAAATTGGCTTGAAAGGGGGGGCCAGCCGAAAAAAATTTAGGAAGGGGGGGGGGGGGTCAGACGAAAAAATTAGATTAAGAATAGGATAAGAGATGTTTACAAATGGAAGAAAAATTGTGCTCTTTTATTTATAACAAATATGCTAAAACAGTTCCAGGGTAACAAGAAAACTTCTCAACAGCGTTTATATTTTATAAGGACAGTGAACATACCATAATAACAGTCTTGAATAGCAACAACTTTCTTTTCATTCATAAAAATGTTGTTGTCAAGCTCATATAATTAAAACCAATAATTTGAGTCCTGAATTGGAACTAACCTCGTTACCAGAGCTTTTCTCTGAGAAATTTAATGGGAGGGGCATGAAACTACTACGAGGTGTCCCCTTCCTCATTTTCGACGTTCTCTTCGATCTCGTCGTCGCTGTGTTCCTCTTCTTCTTCCTCCTGTTCTTCTTCGTTGTCTTCCTCTTCTTCCTCTTCTTCGTCGTTTTCTTCTTCCTCTTTGTTCGTGTCTCCGACGTTTGAGCTATAATCTTCAGGATGCGGGAAGCAATACATCCTGTTTCTTATTTCTGGCTTAAGGTTGGTAATAAGCCTGCTTTGTGCCACGTTGCTGAAGTAGCTTGATTGCAGTAGGTGAGCCATGAATGCTGCATCCCGTGTTAGCAACAATGCTGCTACATCTTCAACGTTTATGCACGCTTCCGGAATTGTCATGGAGGGAGGATAAAGAAGACAATTGGGAAGCTCTTTTGCAAGGGGATTTGCAACGCAAATATGATACACGCGTAGGACGTTGTTTTCAAACCGTTTGCGTTTTCTGCCCTTTGATTTCCTACGGTTTTGTTTTAATTTTCTTTTTTTTGACACATAGTGTCCTGTTAATCCCTTGAAGACCTGGTCAAAGGTCTCCTACTTTTTTTCGAGGTTTTCTAATTCCCCTGAAACCTTGAGCTCCTAGGAAAGACTCTGTTCCAGGCCATAGTTACTTCCAGAAAATAGAGAAGTTTATTAACAAACATTATGACGAGGGTGAGAACTACAGGGAGTTTCTGAAGTTTTCTTGTGGAGTAAAGGTAGGACAAGTTTGTTCTTTTTGTTGTGAATGGACTGGACCACCTATAGGAGATGCCCGAAACCATTTCCTGATCATGCCTGCCTTCCACAGTACCACTACCTTCCTTATCAGCAGACTCCAAATGAGGGGCGTGATCCAGACGATTGGCGACCAAGAGTCCAGTTGAAAAAGGCACATGCCAGTGGTAGCAGTGGTAGTTTTGTCTGACCCAGAGAGCGTAGCTAGATTTGGAGACAAATTCATTGTGAAACCAAAGTTTGTGGTTGACTATCTCCAGCATCTTGAGGTCATAGAGTTAAAAAAAAAAGAAGAGACTGGCGGAAAGGGCAAGGGAAAGTAGGGAGGCAAGAGAAAAGTCCTATGATGATTATCATTGGGCTACTTTGTGCGAAGATGCCGCCAAGCTAAAAAAAAGCTCCGTCTGCCAGAATTGAACAAATACTTACAACATCATGGGCTATTAAAACAGCATCAGAAGAGCAGCAAGAATGACAAAGTGAAGACAATTATGGGACACTTCCTGCAGATGAATACTCTCAGAACAGGTCAAGCCGAAGTGAGAGGCAGCAATGAATCAGGACAACTAGACAGCAGTGGAGAAAGCAGTGAGGGAGAAGAAACTGATGATGATTACAAGAGTGATGCCCCTGACTCTGAAGACGACTCAAATGATGTCGTTCTTACTTTTATCGCCTCAGACGAGGAATATGTAGACGAGCGGCCAGCTACAACACGCTCAGGACGAGCAGTAACAAGAAGAGCTGAAATTGACTTTTCATTCTTTTGAGTGAGGATTTGTTAAAAACAGATTACGTGAAATGTAACAAAACGAAATTTTAATGCAGTAACTTTTTTAATACCTTATGTATTTTTTTTTTCATGAGGGGGGGGGGGGCTTCCAAAAAATTGCTCTGATGGGGGGGGGGTCATGCGAAAAAAATCGGAAATTGGGGGGGTCATACAATTTTCAAATTACACTCCTCCAAATCCCACCAGCCCCCCTACCCCATAAAAAATGAACGGTCCCTTAATCGACGCCGAAAGCGCAAGGCGAACTACCCTTCACCGAACAGATATCTACCGAAACTTGTCGTTGGGTGCCCCTGAAAAAGGTTTAAGCATAAGGCAGTAGTATCGGAGGCTGATTCATGCGCGTCAGTTTCTGGAAGGCCGATGATCTTGATGTTGTACTGGTAACTGTAACGCTGAACTTGTTCCAGCGTCGTGGAAATTTCTTCCACCCTGGCGGCCAGTAAATCGAGTCGCGAGCAGAGCTGGTTTAGATTTGCGTTGAGTTCCACTCGAGATTTGTTGAGGTCGTCGTATGATTTGCCATAATACTCCAGGCTACCCAAAGTAGCGGCATCTAGTAATTGAGCACATTGGCCGCCATCACTGGATGACGGCCCATCGTTTCGATTTAGATGTTGGTTTAAACTCTCAAGATTTTGTCTAAAAGCAGCAATTTCATCTTTAAGAGCATCGTTTTCCTTTTTCAATTGAGCAACGGTAACATTAGGCATTTTGTGAGGAGCTGAAGCTCACAGTTTACAAACCAGTGCGGAGTAATCGAAAATGCGTCCGCACACCTTCGCACCTTGATATAGTCACAGTCGAAACACCATTTGAAGGGCGTTTTTTAATACGCCTCAACTCCGCAAAAACTGGTAGCACTTTGTCGATATAAATTTCCATTTATTACCCGGGCTGCGCGCGTCTCGCGCGGCGCCCGGGTCTAGAACTACCGACGGTTCTCGAATTCTTTTTCGTCGTCGAGTATCATCCACAAATGGCACTTCCGGCGTTTCTGCGCAAGCGCTAACTATTTTTAACAGAGTCATGCCTGTTGTCACGTATCGGAAAATGTCGATTCACCTTGTGTCTTTTGAAGTCTGAACAAACAATATGTTAAGAGAAGTGTCTATGCGAATGATTGCAAGTTCAACGGCGAGAAGAAAACTTTTAACATGAGTAAACTTAACGGCAGATGGACTGCTTCAGGAGATTGCGAGTAGTCTCTAATTTTGGCGACGGATTTTGGGGGCACGTGCGCGCGCGAAGTTGCGAGGAGACGCGACGCGAGGGGAGCGCCAAAAATTAGAGACTACAGACAAAGGGAGTTTGACCTTTCACGGCCGAGTGATTCGGAAGTGTAAATCTCATATCAACAGCAAGAATGATGCCTGTTGTCACGTATCGGAAAACGTCGATTCACCTTGTGTCTTTGAAGTCTGAACAACTAATATGTTAAGAGAAGTGTCTATACGAATGTTTGCAAGTTCAACAGCGAGAAGAAAGCTTTTAACATGACCAAAATTTAACTCCAGATGGATTGCCGCCGTGTTCCCCGTGTCGGGTGTCTGGAGAACTCAGACCTAGAAAACTCAGACCTCAGACCTAGAAAACTCAGACCCCCCCCCCCCCCCAAAAAAAAAAAAAATCTGGAAAACTCAGACCCCCTCAAAACTATACAAATTTTCAAAGTCAAATAAACGTGGACAGAATAAATTATCGCCGTTCAGTGCGCTGAAATGTTACACCGTCTATTTATCGCAGATAACAAACACTTCACGTTATTATAATCGGCTCCGGAGCACGAGACCTAGAATACTCAGACCCCCCAACCCCCCTCCCCCAAACTAGAAAACGCAGACCCCCTCATAACTATACAAATTTTCAAAGTGAAATAAACATGGGCAAAATGAATTATCGCCGTTTATGAGGGGTTTGAGTTTTTACAGATTGGTGGGGGGGGGGGGGGGTCTGAGTTTTCTAGGTCTTGTGCTTCGGAGCCGATTATAATAACATGAGACGACAAATGAGAAGTGTTTGTAAATAGTTTCACTCTGCTAATTAATTTTCTACTCACATTTCACCGAGACGTACTCCATTAACGTTTATGCGAAAAAATCCTACATCGTTCGATAAGCGTTTCCTTTCTCAAACAATTATCCATCGAAGCGAAAACAAGTGTGCTTAGTTTTTTTTTTTTTTGGAATCAATACACTATTTTTATCACCTTGTAAAACGATAAACCTCTGTGGCCTAAAGGTCACTGTTCTTGCCTGTGACACAGCTAACCCGGGTTTGATGTCTTTTAGTGGTATATATCACGGGCTTTATTTTTCTGAGAGTATAAAAGCAAGGGCCGATACAACGTAGAATGGTTTTAAGTTTTGTGTACTATATTTCGGCTGGCCAAACCAGCCTTCTTCAGGTACAATGAGAATTTACATTGGAAGGGGTGTTTATGTAGTTATATACCGGAAACACGTAGAACTAAAATGATTGACAGTGTAAAATAAAATACTAGAAAAAAGGTCTAAAAAAAGATAAACTTATAAGAAAAAATTAACTAATATGTTTCTTCGCGGATGTTAAGACCTTCAGGATCAATTGTTCTGCCTTTTGAAATTAAAAAAGCTTCCCTGGCCTTACGGATTGAGTCTCTGTTAGAAAATATTTTCTCAATGGGGATTAATTGCATGTCATTAGCAGTGTGGTTAGGAGAGGAGAGGAAATGTTCCGCGACTGTGGTAGGTTTAGATTTGGTGTTAGGGTTATCTATGGTACGGCGGTGTTCATTAAATCGGTCTTTTAAACGTCGTTTAGTCTCGCCTATGTATTGTAAATTACAGCGGTTGCATTGAATCATGTAAATGAGGTTTTTAGTGTCACAGGTCAAGTTAGATTTAATATGGCGCGTTTCACCTGTAGAAGAGAAAGTATAGCTTGTGAGTCCATCTGAAATGTAGGGACAAGTAGCGCAATTTTTACCGCAACGGAAACAACCGGAAGGGAGTTGTAGGTGTGAATTAGTAGAATTAGAAGAAAGTTTAGCTGTGACTAGTAAGTCACGGAGATTAGGGCAACGTCTGAAGGCAACAACAGGCAAATGCTGAAAAATGTTTTTGCAGCGGTTAGAAGATAGCAGTAAATTGTAATGTTTTTTGATGATGCTAGAGATGTGAGGAAGTGATGGATTAAAGGTCGTTATAAAAGGTATACGTTGTATCGGCCCTTGCTTTTATACTCTCTGTTGATTTTATTACGCCGATCAGATCACCAGTTTGATCCAACGTATACCAGCAGGATTATTGTCCACGGTTGCTTGCTTGAACATTTGATATTTATTTTTCTATTTCTCTTTTTCTTGTTCTTTTAGAACTATTTTTTAGAAGTGTTATAATTACTGTTCTCAATGGTTGAGCTGTATTTTAGAGGAATATATGTTGATAGGGGTCTAAAGAAATAGACTCCAACACAAGCTAAACACGGCAATGCGTCCGATGTAAGAAAGACAGACTTCCCTCTATTCTTTTGTTTAGCACTAAGTTAGGGATACAATATTGTTTTTTGCAAGCCCGTGTTTAGGCTAATTGTAGCCTCTTGTTTTCGGCTAACTCAACCAACAGCCAACAACCCCGTGGTAACTGAATGTAGTTTATAATTCGAATACTGAAAGACCAACGGTTTGAGCTTGAGAGGTAAGCATCACCGCTCAGCAAACAAGTAGCCATTTCATTGTTTTGTACCGTACATTTGATCCGCCGGTCTGAAAATGTTGGAATCTATTGTTTTATTTCTGCCCTCTGATTGGTTTTCATTGTCTGCAGGGGCGTAGCAAGGTTTTTGAATAGTTGTAGAACAGTTTCTAACGCGAGAGTCGTTATCATGTCGAAGGAGTGTATCGAGCGCCG
>JAEMWC010000949.1:202500-207500 GCA_016490735.1 Pachyseris speciosa | reverse complement strand
TATTCGTTGTCAGCTGTCGTTGTTTACCTCCAAATTAAGTGGCAACATCTGGCGTCTACTCTGGCTCTCTCGAAGCATTTTTTCTCTCTGCTAAGCTTGAAAACATTCGCATAGACACTTCTCTTAACATATTGGTTATTCAGAACTTGAAAACACAAGGCGAATCTTTTCCGTGTATGTGACATGTTTCTCAGAAGCAATCCAGATGTCACGCACTGCAAAAAAGCTCGAAATTCAAACTGCTCTATTTTCAAAACAAAGTGTGTTACTTGGCTGAGAACAGGCCAGCAGATATATCCTTAAAATATCATTTACCTGATGAAGGTAAAAAATGTAAATGTTTAATTTTAGTGTTTCCTGACGTCAAGGGTAAAACCAAGAATTCGCAAATTTGTCTCTAAATATAGAACTGGGAGATGTGATATCATCCGGATCAAATTACAATATTACATCAAAACAACTTTGCGATTTTCTAAATATAGAACTGTCAGAACGTTCTAATTCGAGTCGATACTCACAACACGTGCGAGGCTTCCAACCTGTACTGTACTGTATTAAAATCTAGCTTCAAAAACTTTACAAAGATGTATGCAGGAAAATTTGTTCAGGCGGTCGAAGTGAATTGTTTAACCTTGAGTGTTCTTACGGTGACGTATTAAGTGGAAAGTATCACATTACAAAAACAACTTTAAGTCAATTTGCGATTTCTCTAAATATAGAACTGACATAGCGTTCGGATTCGAATTGTGATAACTTTCAGATCGATAAGCTGATAACCACTGCACGTGCGAGGCTTCCAACCTTTTCTAAAACTCGGCAAACCTTTTCACGGGGACAGACTGTACTGTATTAAAATATCTAGCTTCACAACTGAAACACGATAAATTTACATAACCTCAAAACAACCGTCGCGTGATGTTAGCCTTTCGACCTTTGGACTATGTGGTTTGCTTTAACCAATGAACATACCGCCACGTGCATGCTATTGTTCATTGGCCAATCAAAACACCGGAACGTAATTGTATTGTGCATTTTGTTGCACAGGAAAAGAAAAAGGACCGAAATCTAACACATTTTATAATTCGGGATACTTACAGTATTCCGAGTAAATAACAGTCTGGGTGACGCCAGATCTTGTGGCTAGTGTCACTATCAATTTTTCTCGGGTTACAGGCTGCCCTCGGGTGACCTGCTTACTTTCGCAGGATGCCCGTGTTGTAGCGGCCTCCGATGCTACCCCTCCACTTAAATATAGCAAAAGATTAGGAACAACAACAATCATTGAATATGTGAATGATCATCGCAGTTATGACCAGTAGTGCAAAGAAAGCCTGAAAAAAATTCAAAATTGTGCGGGTTTCGAACCCACGACCTCTGTAATACCACGATCTCTGTGGATTCAGGCTTTCTCTACACTACTGCTTAAGCAGTGGTGATAACTGCGATGATCATTCACATATTCATTCTTTAAATCTGCAGTTCAAATGATATGTATGGTTTTCATATATTCATATATTCTCACAACCACAATTATTATTCAACACACTGTGACAGTGTCCAGATATGGTCATGGAGCTCTCGTCGTGCGTACTCAACAGTTATCGTAACTCGTTACTTTCAGTTTTAGCAGCCTATTCCTTTCGCTACTTTCTGGGGTGTGGGGGGTCACTACTTTTCGTGTAGCTAAAACGTGCACCGTATATGGGCCGTTCCAAGATAATAAAGTCGCAACAAATGTAAAAACGTACATACTTTTTATTTGGAGAAACTTATTACATGTTATTATTTTGATGGCACCACTGAAAAAGCATCAACAAAGCCGTATTTCCCGAAGAGCTAGCTTTATTTCTCTTTCATTAAGGTGCTATGGTACCCTAGACTACGTTTTTCCCCAAAATCAAGCTCATGAAGAAGAAACCACCATCATGCAACTCGTTTCCATGAATGATGAAAAACACAATGATGTTTGAGTCTCTTGTTGCCATGGTAACAGAACAAGCTTTTGTCAGATGTCTTTATTAGTGCTTCCTCGGTAACAAGAAATGAGTAAAAATGCTTAGTCAGAGAGGCAAGAAATAATTTTTTACCAATTATCTTTGTATAGATCTATGATATGAACCTAAACTTGTGGACTGACTCTCGTTATTTGCAGAGAGAAAAATCGTCAAAGTTTCACTTTGCCAAAAATGAGTGTTTTCTGCCTATACCTAACATCAATTTTTCAAATGTTATGAAAGAACAATTCAACAGATTGGCTTTATTTTGGTTCACTGCATAGAGGGTTTGTGTACATCTAATTTGATCCCTATAAAGCTGGTAAAAGTAAAATCATGAAAAGCAAATAATTGTTGCCATCTACAAATTCCATGCCAGTTTCAAATTTCAAACCTGCATAGGGTCACGAAAAAAATTGCTGTGGTCAGGTTTTGCCATCTTTTCCAGCAATATCACAGCAAAAGTGTTTCTTACACATGGGGAAAATGGAAAATAGTCAAACAGGCATCTAAGAACTCTGAGAACGCCTGAAATTCCCCTGGTCCTGCTGCGAGAGGTGTCGATGCGTTTATTTTAGGCTGACTTTACTGACCAAATTTAGGCCAATGATATTATTATTAGTAGGGATGGCGTAGTGGTGAGAACACTCACCTTCCACCAATGTCGCCCGTGTTCGGTGTCATATGTGGGCTGAGTTTGTTGTTGTTCTCTACGCTGCTCCGAGAGGTTTTTCTCCGGGTACTCCGGTTTTCCCCTCTCCTCAAAAACCAAATTCCAAATTTTCAAATTCCAATTCGATCTGGAAAGTCTCCAATTAGCACCGTGTGTGCTAAATACATTGACACTCAAATAAATACCTCTTACTAACCGAGTTCGAGGTCCGTACTGTAAGATACGGAACGAGTTTTTTCCCGTTGATTTATGACCCAAGCGCGAAGCGCGCGGGCCATAAATTAATTGGAAAAAACGAGGATCCGTAACTTACAGTACGGGCCGAGAAAACGAGGTTGGTAAGATATTTATTATATCTCTGAGGTTAATCCGGCGCGCTTGAAAGAAACCTTGTTGAAGTCAAGCGGGCCGTACTGTAGCATACGGCCCACAAAATTGACCAATCACAGCGCGCGTACTAAGTGAGAGATATAATAAAGTGATTTATATATCTATTTTTTATCTATACTTGAAATTGCCTCTGTTTTTGGCAGAATGTAACGGAGTTCAAAACAGCTGTTATACAAACCTTAAGTATAATAAATTTCCGTCGTATTTTCAGTAAAATGAAGTACTATAAACACATTCAGTTCCAGTAGGAAAATCGCTTTTGAGATTTTCATTGTCGGTCGTAAAGTGGTTGAGCAAAATGCCGCCATTCCATTACTCAACTGAACAACTGAATCTTATGCACTGGTCAGCAGAATTACAAAATCGACTGACCGAGTGAGTTAATTCGTTCCAAAGTGACATCCTCGAGACAATGCATTCTTCCTGTTAATTAACAAAACCCGAGGAGGCATCCTTGGAGTCCCCGCATATAGCATTCGTATAGCATTTACCCTCCTACACAGACCTTCTTTTGCCTCGTCACACAATCTCTCGTTGAGGAGGAGAGATTGCGTAACTAGCTAAAACAAGGTCTGCGTATGAGACTATATAGGATTCGTATAAGGAGAAAATTTCAATTTGCCCACAATCGGCGCGCAAGTGCATATCAGAAGTTGTATAGAATGCCCATAAGTGAGTATCGGGAATTGTAAAGAATGCCCACAAGTGGGTATCGGGAATTGTAAAGAATGCGCGCAAGTGGGTATCGGGAATTGTAAGGAATACCCGCAAGTGGGTATCGCGAATTGTAAAGAATGCCCGCATGTGGGTATCGGGAATTGTAAAAAATGCGCGCAAGTGGGTATCGGGAATTGTAAGGAATACCCGCAAGTGGGTATCGGGAATTGTAAAGAATGCCCGCAAGTGGGTATCGCGAATTGTAAGGAATACCCGCAAGTGGGTATCGCGAATTGTAAAGAATGCCCGCAAGTGGGTGTCGGGAATTGTAAGGAATGCCCGCAAGTGGGTATCGCGAATTGTAAAGAATGCCCGCAAGTGGGTATCGGGAATTGTAAAGAATGCCCGCAAGTGGGTATCGGGAATTGTAAAGAATGCCCGCAAGTGGGTATCGGGAATTGCAAAGAATGCCCGCAAGTGGGTATCGGGAATTTTAAAGAATGCCCGCAAGTGGGTATCGGGAATTGTAAACAATGCACGCAAGTGAGTATCGGGAGTTGTAAAGAATGCCCACAAGTGGGTATCGAGAATTGTAAAGAATGCGCGCAAGTGGGTATCGGGAATTGTAAGGAATACCCGCAATTGGGTATCGGGAATTGTAAAGAATGCCCGCAAGTGGGTATCGGGAATTGTAAGGAATACCCGCAAGTGGGTATCGCGAATTGTAAAGAATGCCCGTAAGTGGGTATCGGGAATTGTAAAGAATGCCCTCAAGTGGGTATCGGGAATTGTAATCGGGAGATGTGATGTCTGCACGCTAAAAGATGTTCTGCTACGCAAACCCTCTTTAGGCTCGTCGCGCGGCAATCTCTCCTCCCCAACAGACAGTAGGCATGAATACATTGTGCTAGTAAATCCAACAAAAGTTGCTTGACAAGACACCCAAAAGTTGCTCTAAAGTTGCTCAAAAATTTAAAAGTTGCCACCCAAATTTAGAAAAGTTGCTTACTTTTGAAAATCATTTTGTTCTAGGTTACTACTCAAAACATGTATATGTGTAATTTAACATCATTTGTTGTGATCAATATATTCTTTAAGCTCAACGTAACTAATAATAGAAAGTATTTTCTAATGACGTTTCTAATGATTAAACATCACAATGTTTGCAATAGACATCATAGTGCTGACTACTACGAGTTGCCCCAGCGGCTATGGTAACCTCAGTAGGGTCAATATCTGTATTAGTTTTATTTTCCTCGTCAGACATTGCAGCTTCTAATTGTGAT
>JAEMWC010000949.1:142500-197500 GCA_016490735.1 Pachyseris speciosa | reverse complement strand
TTTCCTACCTTGAAATGATAATCTTTTGAGAGTTCCTCCGACAACTGATCCAACAGAGCGCTTATTAACTTGCAACTCTCAGGTATATGCCACCCACGAAGTTACAATTTTGTTAGAATGGTGGAGCGGTTATTAATTTGCAACTCTAAAGTATGTGCTACCCACGAAGCAACAAGTTTGTTAGAATGGCGGAGCGCTTATCAACTTACAACTCTCACCTATATGCTACCCACGAAGTTACAATTTTGTTAGAATGGTAGAACGGTTATTAGCTTGCAACTCTCAGGTATATGCCTCCCACGAAGTTACAATTTTGTTAGAATGGTGGAGCGCTTATTAACTTGCAACTCTCAGGTATATGCTACTCACGAAGTTACAAATTTGTTAGAATGGTAGAGCGCTAATTAACTTGCACCTGCCAGGTATATGTTACCCACGAAGTTACAATTTTGTTAGAATGGTGGAGCGGTTATTAACTTGCAACTCTCAGGTATATGCTACTCACCAAGCTACAAGTTTGTTAGAATGGTCGAACGCTTATTAACTTGCAACTCTCAGGTATATGCTACCCACCAAGCTACAAGTTTCTTAGAATGGTGGAGCGCTTATCAACTTGCAACTCTCAGGTATATGCCACCCACAAAGCTACAAGTTTGTTAGAATGGTGGAGCGGTTATTAACTTGCAACTCTCAGGTATATGCCACCCACGAAGCTACAAGTTTGTTAGAATGGTGGAGCGCTTATCGACTTGCAACTCTTCAGGTATATGCCACCGACGAAGCTACAAGTTTGTTAGAATGGTGGAGCGCTTATTAACTTGCAACTCTCAGGTATATGCTACCCACGAAGCTACAATTTTGTTAGAATGGTGGAGCGCTTATTAACTTGCAACTCTCAGGTATATGCTACCCACCAAGCTACAAGTTTGTTAGAATGGTGGAGCGCTTATCAACTTGCAACTCTCTCAGGTATATGCCACCCACGAAGCTACAAGTTTGTTAGAATGGTGGAGCGGTTATTAACTTGCAACTCTCAGGTATATGCCACCCACGAAGCTACAATTTTGCTAGAATGGTGGAGCGGTTATTAACTTGCAACTCTCAGGTATATGCTACCCACGAAACTACAATTTTGTTAGAATGGTGGAGCGGTTATTAACTTGCGACTCTCAGGTATATGCCACCCACTAAGTTACAATTTTGTTAGATTTAACTTGCGACTCTCAGGTATGTGCTATCCACGGAGTTACAATTTTATTAGAATGGTGGAGCGCTTATTAACTTGCGACTCTCAGGTATGTGCCACCCACGAAGTTACAAGTTTGTTAGAATGGTGGAGCGCTTATTATATTGTTACTCTCAGTTATATGCAAGGCTACAAAGAATGGTTAACTGGTTACTTGTCAATGTCGTTGAAAACTTAGGTAAGTAGTTTATACAGCATCATTTTCTTCTTGTAGTGGTTTGCTTCCTTAAAGGTCTACGTGATCTGATAAGGGGGCACTCTCTCTTCAAGGATGATCTGATTCTTGTTAAGAAGAATGCTTGCACTACAATTTTCTATCAAAAAATATAAACATAAGTAATGTGACCTTTATGTAAGTTTTATGAAATTTCAATTATTCCTTATTAATTTAGTCTGGTAAAACGTACTAACCATGATTTTAAAGATAAATTTGTTAATAGAAAAATAAATATAAACAGTAGGCATAGGTTGATCTATGGATACAACGAGAAAGTACCAAGACTTAAAAAATACTACAATGCCAATAGCTTGAAGCAGACGGGACCTTCATGTAGCTCCTGCCAGCACTCCAGCCTAGCCCCACCCCTCTCATACCTTAATTGGTGGCCGCTTGTCAAGGCCATTAAACAACGGATTATTTGCTCTTGAATGGCTGCTACTGTCTAGTTTGTCCACAGACGTTTTTTGTTTGTTTGTTTTTCTGCGAAGATCAGCTTAACGAGCGCGAGGAAAAAAAATTGTCTCCTCAACCCCACTCCCTTGCGTCCCGACCATGTCCCGCGGCTTATATTTTAGTTCGCGCGCTCGAAGATCTTTTGAGAAAATAAAACGTCTGTCTTCCTAAGAAAGCAGTAGATAATCAATATACACGATAACAATTTTCTTTAACTCATCCCTGTTCTTTCTAACTTCGTTTGATTCATCATGGTTTGCCATCCTGCCTTAGGGATTTTCGATTCCAATTTGAAGTAAACAAGGACCCAGTCGGGGAGACGGAATTGCTGTAAATAAGGTTGAGCACAGCCGGCACAAGAGCTTCGAGGCCTCTCTTCACTCTATTTTCGAAATGCTAAGTCGCAAATTTCTTCGTTCAGGGCATACCAACGTTTCCTTGAATCAAGCCTTGCGCTGTACTGACTGGACTTGAAACAGCATTTCGAGTGCACACTTCCGAAATACCAAGGCTAAGGTCATCGATTACAATTTACGTTATAAAAATAGTGCCCGCACGTTGATTAACACTGAACGTTTTAAGAATACATTTATCAATAGATTAACTTATAAATACGATCTTCACATGTGATCTAATACTATATTTTATTATGATTTCAAATATGTAACATAAGATATGTAGTTTTTATCTCATGATGGATAAAGACATTTACATTTATATATTTATACCGCGTAAAACTGGCGCCTTTTCAACTTTTTGATTAAAATTAGTTAATAACTTACTTGTATGACTACTGGTAGACGTCCCAAAACAGTAAAATGGTACGAGAATGATCGATTCTGGCTGGAAAATATGATTTTTAATGCCTGAACTTACTTCTTTGAAACTTTTGTTTTTTATTCTGGTTTTTTAATAACTAGACAATGTGTTTTGTTGGAAAAATTGTTCTACGTGACTCACATGATACAGGCCGTTTCATCTTTCTCATAAGAGATTGACAGCTCTCAGGGGAAACACATGCTCAACGAGTTTTTTTGGATAAGCTACATGGTCTTGCGCTTGTTGGTTTGCGTTGGATTAGCGTGATTACAACATTTCATCCTCTAAAAGAAACTTTTTCTTCTTCGCATAAACATAGCGAGAATCAACATGAAAGAAGTCATTGAAAGTTGCGTGCTTTTCTAATTTGAATACAAGTACTCAACCGTACACACAGTTATATTGTGCGATTATATTTGGATGAGCTGCGCATGGACAAAATTAAATGCGGTGGATAATGACCTTCATAAAGGCGAGATACCGTATTTCATCGAATCATAACCGAGGGCGGTTTTTTCCCGCACCAAAAAGGGAAGATTATTCGAGGGAGGCGATTATTTCAAATATTACTCACTGGAAGTAATGCCCTAAATATTTTGATTTATCATCCCATTAAATAAAAAATAGTTACATCAAATAACTGAACACGGGCTTTTAAAGTGTTTCAAAGATGGCAAGAGGGGTTCGAAGGGGTGGGAGATTATTCCAAGAAAGCGATTATTTTAAATATTTCCGTCAAATGGAGGCGATTATTCGAGGAAGGCGATTAATCAAAGGACAGCCATTATTCGCGGAAATACGGTAATCCCTTGCTTTGTCTCGTGAAAACAGCTTGCATTTTTAACTTCGTAAACAAGAGACGAACTGTTTTTACTGTATTACCCGAGTTTTCCGGTTTTATTTAGCTAAAATTGTCCTAGTGAAAACATAACTACTAGAACGCTAATAATAAATAACTGGGAACTTTTTAAAGATGTGCTAAAAATAGTACGAGAAGCCAGACGTTTCGAGGCTGCTGTCTCTTCCTCAGTGGCAAATGTTTAACAAAGAAAATAGTTTGTGCGCGCCTAATAACTTAGCTTGCGCGCGCTAGATAGCTTTGAAATGCAATTAAAATCAATGGTTGAGCTCACTTGGGTGGAATGTCTAGATCTAATATCAACATGTCATTTGGGATTCTAAACGGCGCCTGTTTAACGTGTATGTAAAGCCGGAGTGGATCACACAAAATTGCATGTCACTTGCGTTGTGGCATTGACGGCCTATGTGTTCATCAATCTTGTCGATCTTTAAGTGCTCCCTGTCCTATTTTGTCTTCCTGTCTTTTCTCTAGAACGCTTCTCTACAAGGTTCGAATGCCATGAATGTTGTTCGGGAATCAGCGAATCCTGTTTTTTGTTTGTTTTATTGCGCTTTACAAATTCTTTTTTCAAAATTTGTTGAATATCGCTATCTCGTACCCAGATCTCTTGCGGACGAAGCCGAAGGCAAGATCTTGTCAAATCCGATTTGTGCACGCGACCACCTGTCAGGAATGTGACAGTCGATGTAAGAGCGCATGCCTGAAATAAATCATAACAGTCATTCTCGTCCCTCGAGTCTTCGCTCCGTTCTGCGCAGGCTTGACGAAACGAGCGACTCTTGAAAGATCCGATGGGTTGACAATTCTGATTGGCTTTTTCAAACAATTCAAATAAACGGAAGTAAAACAGAACTCTTACAAACTCTTACTTGGAGCTGGACCCTAAGCATGCGCAGTTCAGCTCGTTTCCTGACCGTTGGTCAAGAGGAACGAAGACCCTGGGTACGAGGTTACTCAACAGTAAACAGAAGCGGCCGTATACAGAGTGTTGGTCTGCCGCGAAGTTTTTGCTCAGAAATTTAATACAAAAACATCTGGAGGCCTTGAGTGATTGTACAGCAAAATAGAGACGCCTTGGCAAGTCTTCAATGCATCAGCTCCTACCGGACCCTACCGAATATAACGTCAACTGGCTTGTTGTTTCTTGACGGTAGTTATTGCTTGATTACTTTGATGACGAATCAAGTTGAGAAAATTAAGAAGCAAGGACAATAAGCAGAAATCATCCGCGTTAGCTGTTTAGAGGCGGACAAAGATTTAGGACTAAAGCCACTGTTACACGTTAAAACTTTCAGCTGAAACTTGTGTGCAACGGCGCTTTGAAACAATTTTCAGCAGGCGTTGCAACGTGTAACAAGGTCGGTTTCGTGAAACTTTTTCGAACTTCCGTAGCGAGACAAATTTCACGAAAAGTAGAACCGCTGTCTACTTCTGCAACGGTCGCAACGATCGCAATGGTGATAAAAACAAGAGTTTAACCGTGTAACACCACTTCGTGAAACTGGTCTCGCTCGGTCTTGTCACGCCATTGCACACAAGTTTCAGCTAAAAGTTTCAACGTGTAATAGCGGCTTAATGTACAAGGTAATTCTGTTGAAAATGTGTTTATTTGCCAGCATGCATGGGCGTGTTAACATCGTGTTTCCTCATCCAGAAGTGCTTGTTAGTTGTAAAAAATAAAGAGAAATATTGTTATCAGATGTTTATTAAAAAACGTAGTCTATGTTGTGGCCGACCAAGCACACTGTATCGTGGATTGCTCACTGAATGACTTGAGCAACTTACTCGTGACTCGAGATAGCTTTTGCCACGGTTCGGCTCTCACTGAGCTCATTCATGTTGTCACCTCAGTTCAAACCAGTATGTGCACAAAGAATAATAATTACTGTTTATACTCTGCAACTTTTTTCTTTTATTTTGGTGTCTTGTTTTTGACCTGAACAATAGAGAAATTTGGTAAATGTATCATCCCTACAAGTCTACAAGTTATAATTTATATTTTCCGCCAATGTTCACTGCATGGTTAGCTCGTGCCGGTTGAAAACTCGAAGAACTTTAGACAATAGGGGAAACCTCGTTAATAACTGTATAGACCGACTCCCTTTTGTCATTTATGGGGACAGGGAATATAACGCCTCCCTGAACGAAATTTCAAGCTCGCCGCGTAATTGTTCAAAGAAGGGATTGAACTCTAGCCAGTTTAAACAGCCAATCAAACAAATGGTATTTTCTTACTTGACCAGATCTCGCCTTCGGCCTCGTCCATAAGAGATCTGGTACGAGATTAGATTATCGCATTAAATATTTGCTATAACTTCCGTAAATATTTAATCGCCTGGCTTCTTTAAGAACAAGACGCTCTATGAGCGTTTACTCGGGATACTTTTGTGGTGCAGAAGACGGACGCACGCTTTCTGATTCTCGAAAACTGTCCGGCTAATGGTCTGCTTTTGGGTTCACACAAGGCCTTTTTGTTCACGCACGAGCAAGGCGCGTTAAACTGTTTTGAGAGTTGCCATCCATATTCTTTGTCAGCTGTCGTTGTTTACCTCTAAATTAAGTGGCGACTTCTGGAGTTTACTTTGGCTTTCTGGAAACATTTTTCTCTCTGCTAAGCTTGAAAACATTCGCATAGACACTTCTCGTAACGTTCTGGTTATTCAGAACTCGAAAACACAAGGCGAATCGTTTCCGTGTATGTGACACGTTTCTCAAAAGCAATCCAGATGTCACGCATTGTTAAAATATTCGAAATTCAAACTGCTCTATTTTCAAAACAAAGCGTGTTACTTGGCTGAAAACAGGCCAGCAGATATATCCTAAAATGTCAATTACCTGATGAAGGTAAAAAATCGTAATTTTAGCTTTTTCCTGACGTCACGTGAAAACCAAGAATTCGCAAACTTGTCTCTAAATATGGAACTGTCACAGCGATTGAGTTGTAATGTCCTCCGGATCAAATTACATCAAAACAACTTTTTGCGATTTTCTAGATATAGAACTTCCAACCTTGTCTTAAATTCGGCACACATTTCTGAAGCGGACAAACTCTACTGAATTAAAGTCTTCACAACTTTACAAAGATATCGCAACATCCTCAGTAATCCAAGCAAGACAGTCCACCACAAAGGCTGAACAGAAAGAGATTTATGAGGCACGTAGCTCAAGGCTCTTGATGATGCAATACTTTGCACTTTCGACTACGATGAAACACCGCCACGTGCCTTCTACTGTGCATTGCCCAATCAAAACACCACCACGTAATTGTATTGTGCATTTTGCTGCACAGGAAAAACAAAGAAAAAAAAAGTCTGAAATCTGACATGATTTATAGCTCGGTATACTTACAGTATCCCGAGTAACTAGCTGAGCTGCCCGAACGGCTGAAACGAATTTGCACTCGCTGGGTTTAATTCGCTTCAGTATATAGGGACACAGATATGTAACCTGATATGTAACATTTGTCTATGCTAGATTTTTATGTGCGCCATCAAAACCATTGTTGCTGTGAATATATTGAATCGTATTGAAAAGAATTTCAAAACAATGTGATTATGACACGTTTCAAGAACATGAGACGATTCAATTTTACAGGCATCACTCGTTTACTCTCTGGTTTTCTTTAAATCTTGACATTGATAGCTGATTGATACGCCTCAGTAGCCTCCTACGCAGACGTCTTTTGGCTCGTCACGCGTTCCTCCCCCACGTGGGGAAGGTAGCCGTGACGAGACCAAAGAGCGCCTGCATAGGAGGCTAACGCCTCAGCTGAAGAAATATAATTCGCAAAAAAATTAGGTACTTTTGCAATGCTAGAACGTAATTATAGTGTAAAGACGCGAAGAAGCGTACAAGGATAAGACACTTGCTTGCTAGCAGAGAGGTATTCACTCACTGCTTGACACGCTCTAAAGCTCAACCATCGATTAAATAGCTAAACAGTAGACATATTTGCGTTTGCTGATCGTGGTAATTTGAAGAGCTAAACATTGCTTGTTCAGTAATACCAAAACATATCAACGCGACCGCACAAACAATCTTAGGAAGAATGGACAACATAAGAGGACTTAACTACAACTCATGGAGGTCTCAGCCAAGGTCAGCAAGAATTCCCAAACACGCCTACAGCAAGAAATGACTACGACAGTTGAATTAGAAGACAAAACAATTCAGAACTCACAAAACACATGTGAGGTCTAACCCTGGACCACGAATAACTAGTTATAATAGTGGATAAGGAGTACGTTGGAGTATCCATTGCTGCGGTATTCTGATCAGTCTCGTGTGATAATAATGATATCGATTACAGGTTTTTAATATGGGATGACAGGGTCGTGATCGGTTGTGTGCTTCCTGAGCCGTATTTTACCTTATTTTACCGTTTAGGTCGACCCAAATTAGTTAAGTTCACATGTTGAGTCAAACGTCGACCTTCACTGATCCACGCTTAAATAAACAGAGCGAATATCATTTATGACGTAATTCAAGATGGCGCAGAAATGGTACACGAACGACCAAAAATCTGGAAATCCTTCGAAAACAAGACGGCAACCACCTTTTATGAGCCCGCGAGAATGAGCACCCCCTACAAACCCATGTTTTCCATGGTACGTGGTGTCTTCAATCAAATTGTCATGTAGGGTTCTGATAGGCAGAACAATTCTGCTCGGCCATATCAAACCTCTAAATGATAATTACCCCAGTTACGTGAAACACCACGTATCTTCCCATGTTTTCACTGAAACCGCTGATCAATGAATCTGGTCTAGGTCATTCTTATCTTAAGTCTTCCGAAAAATCTCACCGCTTAGTATCAGAGGGCACCCAAGATTAGGATACGTTCTCCTAAAAAGAATGTGTGGGCTAACCTTGAACAGCCTTGGACTTGAAACTCGAATCATCGAAAACATTGATCATGAGAAACCTCCAGCTTAGATAACTGAAAATTCGTCACAACACTAGTAAATTCTGAGCGGTACTTGCAGTTGAAGCTCTGTGTGTCCTTTCATGAGTCTGGGCTGTGTTTGACGCGCTTCATCCGGAAGATTGAAACTGTTTGATTCTAGTTTATGCACGCTCAGAGCATCTATAGGCAGTTAGTTGCGCTGCTCAAAACCTACGCAAGGAGTGCCAGGAGAACTGATCATAGCAGATCTGATAATTTCACGCCATGAATTGATGAATGCAATGAGGCAATGCATTGATGATCGATCAGTCACGAAATCAACTAACTCTTGAGGCGCAGCACTGTGCACCAAAATATAGAGAAGCGAGATAAGTCTTCTGTTCCTCTTTCTCAGACAGTCCTTATCACTCTGCAAAAAGTGTCAAAGAAACTTCTACCTGAAGGCAAATATTGAACAGAAAAATTAACAAACTCTTTCTCTGACTTACCTTCGCCTTCAGTTCAAGGAAACTTCTGGCCTGTCTGTAGGCAGGGGGTTTCGAGCTCGAAGGTTTCTATGATTATTTTTCTCTCCTTCTCGCCTCTCGTCTCGCACTCCGTGTTCGTGTTTCGTGCTTTGCCCTCGATGTAGAAACATATTTACTATTTAACCCAGTGCCATTGTTCTCTATCTGCACTAAATCACTGATTGCAGTCTGTAAAATTGCTAAAACAAGTATGTCAGGAAAACGGGGGCGGTCCTTTTTGTCAGCAGGGAAATTCTCAGGGGTAATATATAGTAAAGGTGCTAAAACAAACAGGTTGCAATATTAAAAACAGGCTGCAATATTAAAAATATTGCAGTGTACAGGCTGCAATATTTTTAATATTGCAGCCGGTTTGTTTTATGACGCTTAGTATATATGGCTCTTTTAAAACGGCCTTGTTTTACGCCAAAAAAACGCCAATCTTTAAATACTTTAAGGATCCAGCGCCATTTCCTCCGACTGTTTTCAGCGGCCCAACTTCCACTGGAAAATCTGGACCATTTACAGAGTTAATGAAATGTCTGTGAATCTTAAATTTACAGACTTTTTATGAGAGTTCAAATCTGACCTACTTTTACATATGGCATACAAAATATCTGTAAAATCATTTTTATAGATATTTTATACACTTTTTGTGGTATTCCTTTTTATAATGTTTATGAAATGATTATGAAATTTAACTGCTGAAATAAGAAGGAAAACTGAAAAATTTACAGAGTTAACAAAATCTCTGAAGAATGTTTGTAAATTTGACATTTACAAAGATTTTCTATGGTTATTTTATCCACTAAAATCTCTGTAAATCGGTACAAGTATAGCATTTTAAAATCTCTGTAAATTGACACAAGCAGGACATAACAACCACCATGATGCGGAGTTAAGTTAACTGAGTTACTACTGTTGGGGTTATTATAACTCCAAAAGGGTAGTGTGCGGCTTTCGTCTTGGATTTCAACAGCGCTTGTTTTTAAATGGGAAGCAGTGCGCGGCAAAGAAGGACGGCCTCAAAACTATTTCCTCGCCAAGTTTGTGCTTCTCGAGCGGCTGGGCTGATTTCCCTTTTGGGCGCCATAAGCATTGGCCGTTTGGCCGAGAGGCAAAGTGTTTAAAAATAAAAGGTAGTAAAGTGCGAAAGAGTCGTTTGAAAGACAAACCATACTTTCTGGGCTTAGCCCTTCACTGGAGGTATGTAGATGATTTGAAATTGCGTACTATTGTTCTTTATTATCTTCTGACCGAGAGGGAGCTCGAGGGAGTTGGGTTAGACTTGGGCATGCGCAAACGAGTTCATTCCCGGTAGGCAATTTGTAGTTTTGGCGCCCGTTTCAACTCAAACTTCGACTCGTGGAAGACAGTTTGGAAGGAATTTCTCCCACTTCGAATGGCTTTTTACCTCAAGATCATAGAATAATGGAATTTAATAGTTTTACAACGTATATGCGACCGGTTGGCAAGCTTCTTCCACGGTAATCGAGTGCTGTTGGTTCAAGTTTTTGGTCTCCGTGTTCAGTGATGGTTGCCTTGGTCTGCTGTAGATTTCAAAGGTAAGCATATTGGCCATTTTAGACTGTAATATTTTCAACATATAGTACCGGCTGGGTGTATGTATCTCAAATAGCTTGCTATACGAAGAAAATACAAGAGACTAGTGGTATTTTCCACGGTATATATGTACCACTCGAAAGCATTGCATAACTACAGTAGTACGTGCAGCTGTATAAAATTATGCTATCTTGCTAATTCATTACCGTGTTTGTTCTTAATATAAGCAAGGGTTAAGCTTACTGCATGTGCAGGTAAGGAATCGTAGCTAAGATTGCGGCAAACTAGGTGCTCAACTGGCTTACACTTGATTAGATCCATTGATTTACCTGTAGTTGGTGGCAAAGTGAGCTTTTGGTGTGATCATAAATTAATGTACTTGTACTTAAACTCAATTATAAATTTTGCTTTCCAAGTGTCTAAATTAGATGACAAGACTCCACTAATTACGTATACACTTACAAAATAATGTAAGACCCAAACTCTGTTTCGGGAGCAGGGTTAGCACAACAGTAATACAATGATTGTATTTAATTATGTATATGGAACTATGTGGACATCTTTTGAAATTAGCTTTCCAATTTAAAGGCCTATTTTTCTCCCTTGATCCAATGTTGGCATCTGTTTTTGTTTTGAAATTGTGCTGTTGTTAAAGGAAGGAAACATTTAGCTCTACACTAAAGCATACAGCTGTAGGAGCAAAACAAAGCAACACAGCAGTGTAGACCTCATCACAGAGATCTCATCAAGAAAGAAATTATCACTCAGTTTAGACAATTGTAGAATGCCCAATGGGGCATGAAAATTGCAGTTCATAAAGAGACACAATGACAGGTCAGATTGAATTGACACTGAAGAGTGGAGCCAAGCCACATAGTCCATTATGCAAACTGACCTTGAAGTAAAAACATCAAACATGAGGAAAACAGTTATCCAGACATATACACAATTTACTCATCATCAAATCGGTTTCCAAATTGCAGTAAGTTGGCCCTCAGTGAATTGGTAGAAACTTCAAGGTAAAAAGCACCCAACATAAAACCTCATTTTCTTGTTACAGTACATGTCGTGTAAGTACTTTAAATTTGATAAAAAACAATGCTGTATGAATTGGCCATTATCATGTTGCCACACTTGACTCTTCTGACTTAAAATGGGCCAAAATTTACAAATAGATATACAAAACTTTCCCAAAGAGAAAAACAGAGCAGCCATTAATTGTGGGATAAAACAAGGGCTTCAAAGGTTTAAGGAATTTCATGTCACACGAAATTCATGAATTATTGGTCATGGCGTGTACAGCCCTGTAATGCATCAAGGCTGAAGATGGGTCTTTTAGTTTGAGTGTTCACATCTTCATTGAAGTGCCTACTGTTGTGGTAATGCAACTATTAATTCTGTTAACCCTAACTCGACAAAAAAATCGTGTGGTACAAAATTAATTCTGGCCACAGCTGCCGTCCAATAAAGTCTGCTTGATTTCATATCAGTGACCTGACTTTTTTTACAATGAGAAAAGAAATAGAGACAAAGCTAATTTATAGTTCTATATATTTTTATCCCAATCACAGTATACAGTAATATGTCAATTAAATTACACTGTAGCTGGCTTGCTTTATTTACCGGTACTACAACTGTACATGTATCACATACAAATGACCTTCAAAGGCTGTTTATTTTTTCCATAATAAGTACAGTGCTTGTGTCCAGGCAAGTATTTGGGGTGTTAAAACATAAATCTCTATCCTGCTTGATTGTATTTGAAATGCTTGGAGCCTTACACTGTACTTTTGTTTTGCAATAGTTGTGCTAAACAGCTACTGAGTATTGTATGGCATTTGCCTCCTTTTACGGGTCGGTACATTTCACTGACCCCCAGTCCATGGACTACCATGATGGACTACCGAAATGGACTACATATATGGACTGCTAAATGGACTACCAAAAATGGACTACCCTTAATTACCTACCTTGAAAAAAAAATTAGTAAAGTTTGGTTGTTTTCATCGATTGATCGTGATTATTTTTTAAATGCTGCTGTTCAGCTGTTCTGCAGGCACATTCACTCGTCGTGCATGATGGCTGACAGGCTGCAGCTGGAGTAAAAATTTGATTTATAATCTTCCAGATGATTCCTTGCCTGGCTGTCATGATGCTCAAAATGGTAAGTGACAGAAGAAGATACAACTCAAAAATAGATCACATGACCAGGCCCAGGGGGGTACTCCCTGAAAAGTTGGGTGGGGGTGCAGCCTGCTTCCCAAAAGCCTTACCTTATTTAAAGTGCACCTAGCCCCAAGAATAGTTATTCTTTCTGCTAATATAATACTTTGTACATATTCCAAAAACATGTAGCATTTATTTCCAGCCTTTAGAGTTTTTTTATAGGGCTTACGATAAACTATGCATCATTTGGTACATGACCAAGTCAGCTGGGGCGTGGGTCTATTCCCCAGTTGACTATTATGTATGCATGTTTACAAAGACGCAGTGCGATGAAAATCAGTTTGTGACTTTAACTGGGGAAAAGACCCACGCTCCTTACTACCTTGATCGTGTGACAGATGACGGCTAATGTCGTAACTTTTACAGCCTGTAAAAACTCACGATTTGGTTATAAAAAATTAAAGGTGCAATGCGTTTTGAATAGGTGCAAAGATTAATTTTAGCGAAAAAAAATATTTCAGTGTTGGGGGCACTTAAAGACCAAAATATCTGTGATTTTCCCTACCTTATCTATAACGAACGATTATAAATTCAAATTTTTACTCACCATCCAGCATGTCAGCCATCACACGAGACGAATGAATACGCCTGCAGAACAGCTGACCAGCAGCATTTAAAAGATAAAAGATGGTGAAGATCACGATCAATCGATGAAAACAACCAATCTTTACTAATTTTTTTTTCCAAGGTAGGTAATTAAGGGTAGTCCATTTTTGGTAGTCCATTTAGCAGTCCATATAGGTAGTCCATTTCGGTAGTCCATCATGGTAGTCCATGGACTGGGGGTCAGTGAAATGTACCGACCCTCCTTTTACAGACTGTAGTGATAGTTCACCCAAGTATTACAACTGTCAGTGAGACCATCACTGTATGAGAGCAGATCAAAGGCAAGTGGAACTATCTAAAATTTTTAAAGTTATTTTTTTGCATCATAAGGTGGTATGTTCACTTCTTTTTGCCTTTTTTTAACTTTTACAATAATTAGTCATTCAACAAGTTTCAGTTTATGGCTTGTAATGAGAATGTGCAATGAAGACCATACTGTAATTACAGTGTATACTTCTGGATTTCTGAAATTTCATTACTGCTGGGGTGTTTTTCATACCTACAGACTGTATGATTGTCTAGTTGTTGTGTGTAATAAAGAATAACATTTAAGATGGCTTCATGTTCATGGAACAAGCGTAAAACTCCCAAGCCCAACCATATACATGTATGCATGTGCCATTGCAGCATTAACACCAATCCTTTAAAAAGAATCTCCCTTAATGTTTGCGTCATCCCTGCAAACTGCAATGATGCTTGGTCATGAGAAGGTTAAGACACAGTGTTGACATGCGTGAGCATACAAAATAATTATAAGACTGTCTTCTGGCCTGCCATCATGGCTTGTAACACTTAAAAACTAGATCATGTTTTCCAGAGACCTACACTAAGACCATCTACATGTAACAGTATTGTTTGGGAGATCATGACAGTAATCATCCTCTGGCACTCAAGATTTGAATTTTTCAGCCTGGCCAATGTAGCATTTTGTATTGTGTTAACATGCACATATTTTTCAATATTTAAGCTCATATTTTCATTCTGGTTTCTGAACTGTACAGTTCAGTACATATACTTGGCCTTGACATCCGGTTTTTTTAATCTTCAGGCTGAATACATGTAGTTACGTGTGCAGTATATGGCAGACTACTTTACAGTGTATGCTCAAGTTGCAAAGAAAAGTAAAACCTTTTAAGGTAAGAACTTTCTGTAACATAGCATGATGAAGGAATGTGACCATTATTGAACCTTTTGTCGTCTTCGGAATTTTTGTTCCACCTCATGCAACCTTGATCCAGTGTAACAAAAAAGATCACATCAGCATGATGGGCTTGTGATTTCTTTTAAGTCCTGGTCAAACTATTGAACAAAGTTGGATTTAACATTGCAAGATTGTTCGACCGTTTGACCGCCCATGTTGGATGATGTTTGTCAAACAATTTTTGCTAGATCAAGTGTTGGATAGAGTTTGCTTTTGATCAAACATTACGCCCAACAATTCTGCTCAATGAAAAAAATGTTGCAGTGTTTTGCCGCTCTTCCAACAAAGCTTTATCCTGATGCAAGTCACATTCACCCTGCTAGCCAATCAATAGTTGCTATTTTCGTGCTCTCTCAGATGTCCGGTTCAATAGCGTTTAAAATTTCTGAGAACTGATCTGGGCTTGTTGATTCTAATCATCTCCCTAAACACGGGTGTATCTTGCAATGATAACTGTAAAACGGTTTGGAACATACCCTTTTCAGCTTGTTCTCTCAACCATCCCATGATTTTTTCTCACTTCACACCGAACACTGAACAGCTCTGGTACCATAAACATTAACGCTAAGCACTTTTGGTTTCCACTTTAGTGCTACAGTGTATGTTTTAAATTACATTTTAGCGTCAAGTTGTACCAGTAGCTTGTTTTGCCACAGACTATAGTTTGGATACATGTACAATGTAGTTTGGCCAGGGCTTTACACTACACTGTATGTCTTAAATTACTGTACTCCCACTTTAAAAGAATGAATAATGCTGTAAATACATGTATATTTGTCCATACCCTATGATCACCAGTTAGGTGAACTATCTAATGTTAACCGATTTCAAAATTAATTGGAAAGTTTGTTACTTTTCAAGAAAGGCTTCCCTCCTGATGCATTCAGAGAACTGTGTTTGCTGATAAGTCATATTCATCGTTACAATACTAGACATTGCAACTGTACTGTGTAGAACTAATATCAGACAGTTTGCAATAAGTTTCCAGACCTAAACTGTTTAATTTCTTTCATTCAGAAATTCAGAATGCTGACAGTATTTCTCTGTTGAAATCTGAATTAAGAACATTACTCCTCTATTGACTACTCCTATTTTGAAAGTGTTGTTTTATGTTTTGCTGCTGGCGTGTGTTTGTTGGTGTGCTTGCTTTTTACATGTAACCTAAGTGTAACATGATAGTAATGCATGAAACCCCAAACAGAAAATCGAAAAAAATCCGAGTTCCAGATGGGATTGGAACCCATGACCCTCTGCAATCTAGACGGGCGCTCTAACCACTGAGCTACTGGTGAGCAAGGGTGAAATGTGGGCTTTGACTGGAACTCCATCACGCGGTCACACAGCCATCTTTGATATGCCTCAATATGCATCTTTGATATGCCTCAATGTGACTGCGTGATGCAGTTATGTATGTGCTAGTCATTATTTGGCTGTGTGACCACGTGATACGGTTCCAGTCAAAGCCCACATTTCACCCTTGCACACCATAGAGTGTCCAGTAGCTCAGTGGTTATCCATCTAGATTGTGGAGGGCCGTGGGTTCGAATCCCATCTGGAACTCAGATTTTGTTTTCGAGTTTCTGTTTGGGGTTTCATGCATTACTACATGTATCATGTTGTATTTCTTATTTCACTCACTTTGTAACCTAAATGAATTGATTAATTAAATAAGCTACATGTATGCCTAAAAATCATGATTTCCAAGTTGTAATTTTTTAGGAGCCCGTAGCTCGTATAAGCCCCAATGGTTTCTTTATGGACATCCTCGCCATTATGTTTCTCATTCTTTTCTTATTTATTTATCTTTTGTATCTTAATACATATTTATCTTGTAACAATGTGTAAGAAATATGGAAAAAAATAAATTGGAACTGTTGAAATTGCCTGCTCCAAAAAAAAAAAACATTCATCTTTCCTATAAATAAAAATTAATGTGACCTGCAGTACAAGCAATTTTTTCTTCTAGCCAATCTGGTATCATACATAATTATGTGCTACATAGAGTCCTTTGAAGTTTACCCCCTAATAGTAATTTCCTTTTCATACCTTATACATGCTACTGTAACAGAGTAAGGTACATGTACTTGTCATTGCCACCACATTAACTCTACTCAATTTTTTTTGCCTTTATGCAAACTGTAATAAGTTAATCCTATACTAAGCATGAAATAGCCTCCACAGTGAAGTCTTATTGTCCATGCTTTTCCTTGAAGGCATAATGTATCATGTTACAATGCATGTAAGTTACGGAAGCTTTTCACAGCCAATAACAGTCCCTAGTCCAGGCAAACCAAGTCTTTAAAATAATAAATCTTTGTGTACGGTTGACCCACCAAATCTTTCCTTATTGATGGTCTATCCAGTGTTGACCAATTGATGCACATACAGTACACTGTAATAGCCTCCTATGCAGCTGTTACTTACATGTTGGTCGTATTCTCCCTCCCCACCAACATCTGCTGAACGGAGCCGGACATTCCCTTCCCAGGAACTGATTAATCACATCATGGCTGTTAAATTTTGGTGGCTACATGTAAGTTCCTGTAGCCTCCTTTGCAGCCATTTTTGTCAGTTCTCTTCTCCCTCCAGATTGAATACTCAGACACAATGGGAATGGAATTTCCAGCTTAGTTCACCAGACATTAGTGGGGAGGGATTAAGGACAGACCCAAACAACAGCTGCAAAGGAGGCTAATGCACATAAGTGATGTTTTCAACATTAAGGAATACATGTACATGCACATGTATATCTATATGCGTAGATACATAATTACATGTATATTATGTGTTGTATCATACAAATCAAATGCTAGCATTTTCTTTGTTCCTTCAATCAGTTTAGTTCATTTAAAGTCTTTTTTTTTTCTTTTACAGAAAGAAAAATAGCACATCAGAGTATCAAGGACACCAACTTCATTGCCAAAGGAATTTGTCTTGGGTGGTCATCTATTTATGGTCTGGGAAAAGCCATCAGTATAATTCTCATTCTTTCTATCTGTTTTAACCCCTTTGAACAGGCGGGTAGCACGCCTCATACAGTTCAGTAACATACATGTAATCTTTCATTCTCTCTATCTAGTTTAATCATAACGAGCCAGAGATAACCGGAAGTTAAAAAATCTCCCAAGTCTAGTTGCTAAGGAGTGACGTTATAGGCCTGCATAAGAGCCGTCAACGTACTCCATTTGTGGTTTCACTGCAGGAGCATCTTCGCACACCTTGAAAGAAGTATTAATTTACCACCACGCGGCACGCTTACGCCGTGTTCTCATGGCATTTTATGGCTTTACTTGTAAGACAAAACGCTAGTTTCGTCAAATGTTATGCTTTAGCGATTCGTTGAGATTTTCAAGGGGATAATCGGCATATTTCAGTATGTGATGGCCAGAAATTACAGAGAGTGAGGCCTTCTCAGGCTGAAATTCTGTTTTATCGGGTGATTTCATTGACGTGCAATGGACTTTGGTAAGTTGTAACTATATTTTAAGCCGCCGAAGTAAATCGCCATCGGACAATTTTAAAAGCAGAAATACGAACATAAGAGGTAAGATCGACGTTACTTTCGATTTTGTTACATTGGTACGTTTGGCAGGAATCACCCATGGCATTTTCCCTGGGATTATATTCTAATGTAAATTTTTCTGTGAGATTTGATTGAGTCAGAATTCCTTCGATTTCGGACCATTGTTGAGCGGTAATCTTTCTGTTCAATCATATTTATGTATATGTAGCAAAGTTCATGTATATTCTGGCGGCAAATCAATTATATTCTGGCGGCAAATTAAATATGAAGCTGCGAAATACGCGCGCTCTCGTCATCGATCCACGATAATGAAGATCGGGCTGGTGAGGGGGCGCGGAAGTGGGAGGCTCCTTATTTTGTCTTTATAACTGGATATGGGTACTTATATCTTTTACATAGCTGTTCCATGTCAAAGCAAAAAAAAATTTTATCTGGCGGCTACTTCTTCCACTTATGGTGGTGATTAAAATAGTGGCAGTTTGAAAATTGAAAATTATCGTTGAAGAATATATTATCGTCCAGAAACAGCTTCTGAAAGCCTTTTCAAACTACCAAGTAGTTTAGGACTCTGTGTATGTTTGTGCGAGGAAAATAGCAATAGTAAAATATTCAAGTGATTTAGAATATGTAACTTGTAGATAAAAATTTAGGCAAATGTTACAATTCTTTTCTTGTTCATCCAGGTTGAAGTCCTGGCATCACTGTATGCCTGAGTGCTTCTGGGATATATAACATGAATAGTTAAATATGAAGTGCAGATAAAAATCTAGGCAAATGTTCTATATCTTTTCTGGTTCATCCAGGTTGAGGTCCTGGCATCACTGTATGCCTGAGTGCTTCTGGGATATATAACATGAATAGTTTTTTGAAGTGCAGATAAAAATCTAGGCAAATGTTCTATATCTTTTCTGGTTCACCCAGGTTGAGGTCTTGGCATCACTGTATGCCTGAGCGCTTCTGGGATATTTAACATAGCAGTTTTTTTTAAATGCAGATAAAAAATTAGGCAAATGTTCTATACCTTTTCTGGTTCATTCAGGTTGAGGTCCTGGCATCAATGTATGCCTGAGTGCTTCTGGGATATATAACATGAATAGTTTTTTGAAGTGCAGATAAAAATCTAGGCAAATGTTCTATATCTTTTCTGGTTCACCCAGGTTGAAGTCCTGGCGTCACTGTATGCCTGAGTGCTTCTGGGATATTTAACAACAGTTTTTTTAAATGCAGCTAAAAATTTAGGCAAATGTTCTATATCTTTTCTGGTTCATCCAGGTTGAGGTCCTGGCATCAATGTATGCCTGAGTGCTTCTGGGATATATAACATGAATAGTTTTTTGAAGTGCAGATAAAAATCTAGGCAAATGTTCTATACCTTTTCTGGTTCACCCAGGTTGAAGTCCTGGCATCACTGTATGCCTGAGTGCTTCTGGGATATTTAACATAACAGTTTTTTTTTTTAAATGCAGCTAAAAATTTAGGCAAATGTTCTATATCTTTTCTGGTTCATCCAGGTTGAGGTCCTGGCATCACTGTATGCCTGAGTGCTTCTGGGATATATAACGTGAATAGTTTTTTGAAGTGCAGATAAAAATCTAGGCAAATGTTCTATATCTTTTCTGGTTCACCCAGGTTGAGGTCCTGGCATCACTGTATGCCTGAGCGCTTCTGGGATATTTAACATAGCAGTTTTTTTTAAATGCAGATAAAAATTTAGGCAAATGTTCTATATCTTTTCTGGTTCATCCAGGTTGAGGTCCTGGCATCAATGTATGCCTGATTTCTTCTGGGATATATAACATGAATAGTTTTTTGAAGTGCAGATAAAAGTCTAGGCAAATGTTCTATATCTTTTCTGGTTCACCCAGGTTGAAGTCCTGGCATCACTGTATGCCTGAGTGCTTCTGGGATATTTAACATAACAGTTTTTTTTTAATGCAGCTAAAAATTTAGGCAAATGTTCTATATCTTTTCTGGTTCATCCAGGTTGAGGTCCTGGCATCACTGTATGCCTGAGTGCTTCTGGGATATATAACATGAATAGTTTTTTGAAGTGCGGATAAAAATCTAGGCAAATGTTCTATATCTTTTCTGGTTCACCCAGGTTGAAGTCCTGGCATCACTGTATGCCTGAGCGCTTCTGGGATATTTAACATAGCAGATAACATAGCATAGCAGATAAATGCAGATAAAAATTTAGGCAAATGTTCTGTATCTTTTCTGGTTCATTCAGGTTGAGGTCCTGGCATCACTGTATGCCTTAGTGCTTCTGGGATATATAACATGAACATTTTTTAAAGTGCAGTTAAATGTAGGAAAATGTTCTATATCTTTTCTGGTTCATCCAGGTTGAGGTCCTGGCATCACTTTATGCCTGAGTGCTTCTGGGATATATAACATGATCAGTTTTATGAAATGCACATACAAATCTAGGCAATGTTGTAAGCAGGTTTAATGACCAAAACGTTTTACAGTTGGTACATTTCTTTTGCAGAACACGTTCGGATGAAATTTTTTTTTTTTTCGAGAACGTTTTCCTTACTTTAATGCCCTTCAGACTAATTTAGTCCTTGGAGTTAAACAAATTTTAACAATCGGGAGAGAATTAGAAAAAGGAGAAGTTGTATTTTGAAATGATGATTTCGATACCGTCGCCGTTGTCGCTTTTCCTGCCAAGGTCGGTTTCGGAAGTCGAATAGTGAAACTTCCATTTCGACGTCTGCCGAGGTTATTGAGGAATTATTCAACGAGAATTTTATCAGTTCCTAGGGAGACCGTACGGATAGTAAAACTTTTGTTCATGGGCACGCAACGATATCACATATTGAAGCGAATTATTTTAGCTCAGTGATGTTAATTTACTTTCACGGCGTTTAAGAAGAGTAATACTTGCAGACTGATTTGTGTATATTACTCCCAAATATGTTCACTATTACCATGTATTGCAAGTATCTTTGATTTAGGAATACAAGCGAATTTTAATTAGCGTTCAAAAGAGATATATATCCCTCCAAAAACAAAACACATAATAGGGCTGTTTATACGAGAGAAAATAAGCCACGGATTACTCTGGCCGCGGCTTACAGAAGACGCAAAAGGAACCATTTATACAAGTAAAAACTCCTAGGCCAGGATAAGCCGCAGCTTGAGAAAGCCGTGAATGTAGATTTTGTACCATTTATACGGAGTGTTCGTGTCTTATGTAATCCGTGGTCAGAGTAAGCCGCGGCTTATTTTCTCTCGTATAAACAGCCCTATTGTTTTTCCCATATTGCATGCGAAAGAGAAACAAAGAAAACTTGAGTCTTTGGTTGTAATTTAGTGCTATTTTCTGGAACCGGTGAGCCTACCTCAAGAGTAATTATTCACCAAAACCAAAACAAACTATTGGGTATCGTTTTCCCGTTCCCGCAGTCACTTTTCGAGTGCATCAGGTCTAAAGGTAGAATTTAATTAAACTCTCGTCATAAATAAACGATCGCGTTTAAGGATTATGACAGATAAGCGTGAAAATTGACGCCCCATATCAAACAGAAACGAGTACCAGACGCGATTCAATTACATTGGAATGTTCAGAGTAGCTGGATATCCTGCTGAGATTGGTGGCAAATTGCCCCCTATCTCAGCGGGATCCAGTGGTATTTTTGTGGTTGCTAAGAACCTCTGGCTCGTTATGCCTCTGAACTGGCGGGTGGCACGCCTCATACAGTTCAGTGTAACATACATGTAATCTCTCTTTCTCTCTATCTAGTTTAATGCCTCTGAACTGGCGGGAGGCACGCCTCATACAGTTCAGTGTAACATACATGTAATCTCTCTTTCTCTCTCTCTAGTTTAACCCCTCTGCACTGGCGGGTGGCACGCCTCATACGGTTCAGTGTAACATACATGTAATCTCTCTCTCTCTATAGTTTAATTCCTCCCTACTAGCGGGTGGAACGCCTTATGTTGTCCAGTGTAGCATGCGTGTAATCTGTCTTTCTCTCTGTCTAGTTTAACCCCTCTGAACTGGCGGGTGGCACGCCTCGTACAGTTCAGTGTAACATAAAACATTAGTAACTCCAATTGTGAGTTATACCAGCAGCCGTTTGGAATGAAAATATAATTTTCCAGTGTTTATAA
The DNA here is from genome assembly GCA_016490735.1 of Pachyseris speciosa. Taxonomy (NCBI): domain Eukaryota; kingdom Metazoa; phylum Cnidaria; class Anthozoa; order Scleractinia; family Pachyseridae; genus Pachyseris; species Pachyseris speciosa. The sequence goes on along the minus strand of JAEMWC010000949.1, from coordinate 175,250 downwards.
GAAACGATAAAGCTAAGGGACGTAAATTATACAACTTCTGCGGCAATTGCAATAGAAAGGATACCTTTTTCATGCCGTTAAATGTTCAGTGGCGATGGACTGGCAAGCTCGGCCCTGAAAAGTTCACGGCCACTGACGTTTTTAGCGTTTTTCAGGTCGCTTTAGTACCAGCTCGTTTTTGCAAAGAAAACAAAAAACAAAACAAAAAATAAAATACATATCTTTTGAAGATACAGTATTGTCTGCACTTGATTTATCGACAGACACTTTGTGGTCCAGCTTTTGTCCACTTTTTATAGACATTTTGTTGGGATTTTGTGTTCTGGCGTTTCATCCTGGTTTGTTTCCCTCTGTCTTTTACAGAGAAAATATGAAGATTTTGCTGAGATTTCATATGGTACTCCTTGTATATTTTACAAACATTACACCCACTTTTTATTAACATTGTGTGCTTTTTATTTGTGTACATTTTATTAACATTTCATGCAGTTATTTTGGTTCGATTTTTACGAAGATTTTATGGACATTTTATATTCTTTATTTTACAGAGTTTTTTCCTAGAGTTTTTTTTACAGAGAATACCTTGAGATTTTACAAGGATTTTTACAAAGCTTATGAAATCTCTGTAAATTTTGCTTACAATTTACACAGAAAACATTGAGATTTCACAGACATTTAATGGGATCTGGACGCGTAAAATTCTGTCGAATCTACAGACATTTTATAGGGTTCATAAAATCTCTGTAAGTGTGCACGTTTACAGACATTGCAATTTACAAAGGAAATGTATACATTTTACAGAGATTTGACAAACTTTTTTGAAGTCTGTAAATGGTTCAAGTTTTCCAGTGAAATTCTTCCAAATTCTTCCAACTCGGTTGTCCTAATAGGCTTCTCACAAAGCGCTCATCTGAAGCAAAATTAAACACCACACATTACTAATAAAAATGCCATGGCGCGATTCAATTAAATCACGTATTAAAGCAGAAAAATTAAACGGGCTAATGAAACTTACCCTCGTTCTCCAAACCACCAGCTTTAGGTGAATCTTCGTCAGTATTTCGAGTTCGGTTTTGTTGTGTTCTAAAAATCGCCTCTTCATCCTCGTCTGATGTGAAGCCATCGTCGTACACTTCTTTCATGTCTGGTCACAACTGAAGGAAAAAGTTACTCTGCACGTGCAAATACCATATCTAGTTGTCTATTGTTTCCGTATGGTTTGCCGGAAAACAAAGAAGAACAAAGAGATCTATTGAAATTATCATTAGTGGCAATTGTTCAGCAAACCCGCTAGTTGGAAAACATCATATGCTCAAAAACAAACAACACAAATCAACTATTAAAACAAAGGCATCTACAGAAAAAACCATGATAAGTGCAAAACGGGCCGCATTTCTCATACTGCAAGTTGTTTTGCAGTAGTTCAGAGACCTGCTTGTTGAAAAATGTTGAAAACAACAACACATACACGAAACGCAATCAAATGTTCAAAAGCTACTGCTTTTATTGGGATGCAAGGCATCTCAGTCACCAATTCCCAACTGAGCTAATCAACAAGTGCTAATTATGCTCTTTTGTGCGTTCAGGAACAAAGCGGAAGGGGCGCCTGCAATCAGTGATTTAGTGCAGAGAGAGAACAATGGCACTGGGTTTTGAATAGTAAATATATTAGATAGTTACTTCGGCCGATAGCAATATGTGATATATTGCCCTCAGCTGACTGCAATATATCACATATTGCTGCCGGCCTCAGTAGCTATCTAATACATATGCCTGCTACGCTGGTGAGGCTTAATATAAGCCTGCTGTGTCACAGGTATCCCAAACTCCCGTTGTGTGATGATCATGATCATCTAAATTCTGTCAAGTTCTAAACAAAAATAGCTTACTTCGACGCTGTATTGCTTGGTGTCTGTTCGCTTACTTTGCTGTCTCGAGACCTTTTTAGCGAATTATCTCTTTCTGGGCTCCTAAGCCCGAAAAGACGAGAAGACTGTGGAAAACCCAGAAAAATATAATTCCCTAAAAGGTCTCGAGACGGGAAAGAAAGCGAACAGACACCAAGCAATACAACGTCGAAGTAAGGTCAGCTATTTATATTAAGAACTTGACAGTATTTTTAGCTCATAAGATCGATCGTAAATATTCCCATACAAACTCTTACAATTTCGCCATTACCGCTATTATCACACAGCGGGAGCTTGGGTTGCCTGTGTCCATGTAGGCTACCGAAAACCTGGGTCAAGGTGAACGAAATGTTAAAAGTATTAGTATCGCGAATAAACGTATACGGGATGAAAGACACGTCATTCTGGTATTCTTGAAGATATTGCAATCAAAGTAGACGTCTCCTGCATTTAATTTTATCCATGAGTAGCTCACCAAAACAGTAATAGCACAATAGGTGCGTTTTGGGTGCCATTAAATTGTCTCATTCTTTGTTGTGGTCGAAAATTTATCACAACTGTTTGGGCGAACCATCGCGATTTGTTCCTCGGTGATTGTTTGGCGCCCGGTAGGCTATGTACATTATAATTATGCAAATCAGCAGACACGACGGAAAGAGCCTAGCTGCAGGGCTGTGTTGTCATTAGAGACCTTTAGCATCAGGTTTTTCATGCTCAACGGCAAACCTGAAGATGTCACATGACCACTGTCTTGCGGTGGCGTTTGCAGTTAGCAGTTCGCAGTTCACGTTTGAACGGCAAAAAGGGCTTCCAGCGGTAAGTGATTTACGGCAAGTTTTTTTGCCATTAAAAATTGTACAGCCCCACGTTTAAAGGCAAGAAATAGGTTTTTATACCCACCTGCGATGTCCTAGTCAGATTTTTGAACTCGAATCAATAATTAGTTCATGTTTTTTTCAGGCGATAAAACAGAAGCACTTCAACTTGACGGAAAAAACATGGCGGCACGAAACAAAAAATAAATGCTAAAACTCGAAACTCTGGCAACCTGAGACTGCAAACGCCTAACCGCAAACTGCAGTTTGCGGTTTGAGGTTCCAATGAAAAACCTGATGCTAAAGGTCTCTATCGTTTGATTTTCCCGCGGTTTAACCAGGAGAGCTGAAAGGTAGGCAGCCGTTACCTTCATGCTTTCTAGCTTTCAGAAGCTAAAATTTGGTGTAGGTTGTAAAGTTCTTTACGCTGCCGGTTCATCCGTTTCGAAGAGGGGGTCCTTTGCTTATCAATCTGGCGACTGACATTTCGATACCATTTTCATTTATTTAACTATGCCATAAACCGTGCGCCTACACTACGCTAACATGCTCTGCAAAACATAGCATTAGTCTTATTATTGTATTTCTTTTCAGTATTTTAATTTTGTGGAAAACCTGTAAATTTAGCTAAACGGCTAAACGTTTAATAAAGTTATCTTATCTTATCCTTCTTCATACCTAACACACATCCTCCACTATTCATCTCATTCGACTAACACCACACATTTCATCTTTGGATTGGAATTCTAGTTATGCAGTTTATCTCGTAGATGGTACTTAGAATTTGCCATTTTTCATGTTGTGTGTACGAGTAGGATTTCAACAAACTGTCTGAACCCAAACATGTGGTTCTAGAGTGAGTTTATTGTGTGTTTAGATAGTGTTTGCGACTAACTGTATAAATTATCTCGCAACGCACCCAGACCGCGACAGGGAGAACTATTTTCACTAGAAAGTTTTCTTGCAAATATTGGGATACCGTTTGAAGCTGTCTTCTCTTTTGTTGTCGGCTTTAGATGGAATACCACGGTCATTTGAACTACTCACGTGCTTACTGCACTCAATTAAGAACAATCTTGAACTTCACGAACGTATTCCAGCGTATTATAATAAATATCACATAACAGAGTACCTATTTTCATCAACGCATTTTATGCCTCAAAGATCTCGGCACATGGACCGCAATCTTAACGGATGAAAAGAAAGGGAGAAAAATATTTCCATAAATGTTTCTTTTCACTTCTTAAGTCAGAAAAGATACCGCAGCCGGCGATCCGAGTACGTCTGCAGAAGGACGACTTGATCATAGACGATGAATTTCCAAACGCGCCCGGAAAGGGCAAACCTGTCTTACTAGAACGCTTCTCTAGAATATTCGAATGCCACGAATATCGTTTCGGGGATAAGTCCTGTTTTGCGGTTTTTGAATTCTCTTTCAAAATTTGTCGATTATCTAATTAAATGTTTGCTGTGACATCCCTAAATATCTAATCGCTTCTTTAAGAACTGGCTCAGCTGGTCGAACGCGTTTGCAATCGCCAAAATCAACTTCAAAGAAAAACTTACCAGACGAAGTACACGACGCTCCTTATGGCTTCTACCTTGCGAAATGTGACTTGGCAGGTGGCGTATATTTCAGTAGCTTGCGCAGTGAATTCTGGTTAAAAGCTACCAAAGGAAATCCAACGGGCAAAGAAGCTATTTGTAGACAGTATGTGTAAGGAAACAACGTATCCGATGTAATTATCATCAAAACGTTCAAAGCATACAAGTGCTGTGAACATCCACACCGTGTAAGTTTGAACTAATTTATTCCTTTCGTCGCGATCTACTGGTAATGAATTCGCAGTATATGACTGATCAAAGTCTAAAGTAAATTCACTTATTCTGAAAGGTTCACGTGTGCAAAGGAATCTGATGCCTTCGGGCATATCGTTTCAAAACAGTTGTGCAATGAGCTCCAGAATGGCATTAATGGTTGAAAATGCAGTAATGGTTGAAAACGGGGTTGCCCCCAACGTTTCCATGACAATTTTTCCAACAGACCTAAACTTAATCAGACCAGTTCTTCCCTTAGGAAGATCGAAGGACCTCTGCTCACAGGGTCAATCCAGACATGACAACAACTCATTAGTCTCACAGCGGGGTTCAGACGTCCGCTAAAAACTAAAATTCAAAAGTAAACAGGCTTTGCATTTTTATCTTCATCACGTATAAAAAACAAGAAAGAAAAAGAAATGTATCTGCTTGCATGTTTTAAGCTTGGTAGCGTACTTTGTTTTGAAAACGGAGAAGTTTGAATTTTAGATTTTTTGACAGTGCGTGACATAAAGATGGCCGCTCAGGCATATCATTTACGTAAAAATATCGATTCACCGTATGTCTTCGAGGTTTGACTTGACAAATAAGCGTCCACTATGTGGATGTTTTCAAACTAAACAGAGAGAAGAAAGCCTTTAAGATAGCCAAATTAAATTCCAGATGTTTTCACTCGCCGAGATTGGTGCGGCACCAACATAGCGAGTCCATGCTAAACTATAATTTTTTGGAGTGACACATAACAATAATAATAATAATAATAATAATAATAATAATAAATTATTGCTTTTATAGCGCTATTTACAATAAAAAGATCAATAGCGCTTTACATAAGATCTATAAAAATCAATAAGTCAAATAATTAGGATATTTACAATAAGTTAAAATGTTAGAAATAATACAATTTAAAAGGTGATTACAAGTCTAAAAGGTAAAATAACATTTGTACATTTAACCATTAATCAAGAAAAAAATTGCTTAAAAAGGAATGTCTTGGTTGACTCCTTAAAAACTTTTACAGATCCAATAGTGCGTAGTTGTAATGGGAGCACATTCCACAAATGCGGTGCTGCTGCTGAAATGCGCGCCCACCCAGGGTTACAAGCATCTTCCCACTTGGTGGCTCCAATAAAATGCCTGAATTGGATCTAAGATTATACGAGGACTTGTATTTAACCCATTGGCACCCGTGCCGGCCAAAACCGGCCGTAAAAAACTCCCATGCTTCAAAACATTGCAACTTTCTCAATCGCACGAATATTGCCTTAACTGTTAGTTGAGAGCACGAAATGGAATGCCCTTTAAATTTGGATATCCAATAAATGCAAGAAACGTAGCGATTTTTACCAAATATGGCCTTTTGAGTTTGGACAAGAACGAAACTGGCCGTTTTAACGTCAAAGAGAAACAACAAAAATGCCCCTTTTTGCCTTCATGTTTTTTAGGGAAATCATCGTCGAAAAACCAAAATTCAACCATCATAACGAAATTCAGTCCTTTTTCCAGCTTAGAAATGACTTTTTTTGTTCATATTCTTCTCCTGAGCGTAGATACAGCCTTTTGTTCCAGTGCATTCGGGCCTTCCCGACATTTTCAACATCTTGAGCGCATTGCATGCTGGGAACTAACGAGAATTTTTGACAGCGCCCGTTCCTTCTCCCGATTCTTTCACATATAAACTAAGTCTACAGCCACTCCGACCTACCGCCAAAATTTCCTGCTCGTGGTCATCTTCAGTACACAGAAATTCCAAAATATGTGGCGGTAGGTCGAGAAATTCATCAATAGTCGAGTCCCAAAGGTACTAAGTGTTCGACCGGCCAAATTCCCAGTTCGTCGAGTAACAAGCCAAATTCAACAACAAAGTACATCACCTTGCTCGATTCTTTGAGAAAGTGGACTCTTAGCTACCGTCACGCTTAATGATGCTCATCAGGCAGCCGCTAAAGATAAAAATGGCTGTAAATTTAGCAGAAATCGCAAGCAAAGCGAACTTGGGCCATTGTTGTCGCTTCACGGATAAAAAATAGCTACGTCAAAATGACGTTTTCAGAAACCTTGAGCCTCCAGTGGCTTAGGACAGCACCACTTTTCCCTGGTAGTTCAAATAAGGAGTCACGAATTGCTATTCATCGTTTATAGGTGGAAAATCACTCCGAAAATGTAAAAACCTGCGGTAGTCAATGGGTTAATAGATAAAAGATTGCTGATATATCTAGGTGCGAGGCCATGAATGGCTTTGAAAGCTAATAAAAGAATCTTAAATTGAATGCGCGCTTGCACTGGTAGCCAGTGTAAGTCATAGAGTGCCGGAGTTATGTGGGAATACTTCCCAATATCCATTATTACTCTGGCGGCAAGTTTTTTTGCCATTACTAGAAAAATTGTACAGCCCCACGTTTAAAGGCAAGAAATAGGTTTTTATACCCCTTGGACTTCACGAACGTATTCCAGCGTATTATAATAAATATCACATAACAGAATACCTATTTTCATCAACGCATTTTATGCCTCAAAGATCTCGGCACGTGGACCGCAATCTTAACGGATGAAAAGAAAGGGAGAAAAATATTTCCATAAATGTTTCTTTTCACTTCTTAAGTCAGAAAAGATACCGCAGCCGGCGATCCGAGTACGTCTGCTGAAGGACGACTTGATCATAGACGATGAATTTCCAAACGCGCCCGGAAAGGGCAAACCTGTCTTACTAGAACGCTTCTCTAGAATGTTCGAATGCCACAAATATCGTTTCGGGGATAAGTCCTGTTTTGCGGTTTTTGAATTCTCTTTCAAAATTTGTCGATTATCTAATTAAATATTTGCTGTGACATCCCTAAATATCTAATCGCTTCTTTAAGAACTGGCTCAGCTGGTCGAACGCGTTTGCAATCGCCAAAATCAACTTCAAAGAAAAACTTACCGGACCAAGTACACGACGCTCCTTATGGCTTCTACCTTGTGAAATGTGACTTGGCAGGTGGCGTATATTTCAGTAGCTTGCGCAGTGAATTCTGGTTAAAAGCTACCAAAGGAAATCCAACGGGCAAAGAAGCTATTTGTAGACCGTATGTGTAAGGAAACAACGTATCCGATGTAATTATCATCAAAACGTTCAAAGCATACAAGTGCTGTGAACATCCACACCGTGTAAGTTTGAACTAATTTATTCCTTTCGTCGCGATCTACTGGTAATGAATTCGCAGTATATGACTGATCAAAGTCTAAAGTAAATTCACTTATTCTGAAAGGTTCACGTGTGCAAAGGAATCTGATGTTCGGGCATATCGTTTCAAAACAGTTGTGCAATGAGCTCCAGAATGGCATTAATGGTTGAAAAGGTATCTTTGTAGAAATTCCTTTGGATGGGTCAACCTTTTCGTCGCCATTTTGAATTCTTGAAATACGTCAAATGCCCGAGCAATACTGCCCACCTCGTGCTTTAATTTCGCTGTTTCCTGTTTAAAAATGGAATGCTAGAGACTAATGAGCGGTCAGAAAAGAGAACATGGAGGTCTTAAAAGCGGCGAAAGGCCGTTTCGGGTTTAGATTCCCTCGATTTCCAAAACACAACCTACAAAATTCCTAACCGTGGACTTAAGGGATGCTACATGACGGTAAAATTTTAATTTGCTTTTTACGAATTGTTTGAGTGATGATTTGAGCTGAAATAGTATGATATCTGTATTTTGGCCGGCTTTCAAATGTTTGCAAATATTTGCCATCTGAGTGATCGTTGCAGGGAGGCGAAGCATGTACATTAGCACAGACAACATGTTTGCACGTACCCGAAAGCCTTTTTGCTCCTATAAGCAAATTTAATGTTGATTTGAATACACTCTTAGTTGGAAGAACTTATTACTCATAGTTGTGATCGGTAAGCCAGAAGCGAAGATGTGTGTTGTGTTGACATGAACTGAATATTTGCATTTGTAGTTGTAACAAGAGGCTACAATTAGCCTAAACTCGGGCTTGCAAAAAACAAGCAATGAAAACGTAAAGCTTGCGGGATGTGGCTGGAGTGACAAGGATACTTCACAAATTTATGTGATCAAGTAAGCTGAAGCCACTCTAAGGGCACTAAGGCCACAAGGTAGCGGGCATTACCCCTTAAATCTACAAAAGCAAAGATTGAGCCCAAGCATTAGCAGCCATGGACAGTTGTTTCGGCCTTGTTAGGCCTCATCAGCATGGCATAGCTAATGCTAAGGTTCAAGTACCCACATATCAATAAAACAAGAAATAAAAACCTAAAGCTTGAAAACGTAAAGCAATGAAAACGCAAAGCCTTTAGAGTGGCTTCAGCTTACTTGATCGCATTAATTTGTGAAGTATCCTTGTCACTCCAGCCACATCCACAAGCTTTACGTTTTGTTTTATTGATATGTGGGTACTTGAGCCTGAGCATTAGCTATGCCATGCTGATGAGGCCTAACAAGCTGGGATAACTGCTGATTGGCCCACATAGCAGCATCTTCACCCCCCAAGTTGTCAGCATGACAAAAGGTGACGAGAATCAACCGGATGAGAATGCGGATGGTGATGTTGTCGCCGAAACGCCAGTCTTATTTTCCGAGGAAAACAATACTTCCCAGGGGTCCAAGTCCCCAGAGGCTGAGGAACGAGAAGATTTCGTTCCAGCACCGAGTGTTTTGCGGGATTTATATGCGAGCGGGGCTCGTTTTACTAAAGTCGCCGGCAACACGTGGTCGTTTGGAAAAATGGTGTACGTCTGAAGAAGGAGTTACCTGTGTACTTCACAATAGACACCCTCTGCTCTAGCCAAGACATTCTAGAAGGGCTTGACAAAGCAGGCCTGGACATTGACACGATTAATTCAATACAGCGCCGCGCTTCAAACAACACGTGGATTGTGTCCTTTGAATCTAGTGACGCTAAAAATGTTACCCTCGGCCTTCAAGAAGTTTGGATCAATGGTTGCCAAGTTTTCTTGGGGGATTGTGAAAGGAAAGTGGTGTTTGTTAAAGTTTTCGAAGCTCCGACCGAATTGCCGGATACGATTTTAACTGGGCGGCTTTCGGCGTACGGAAAGGTTTTTTCGTTTCGTCGAGATAGAGTTGCGGGAAAAATTTCCATATAGCCCCATACATTACTTATACATTCTATTCATTAATTATGTATGCTCTTCATTGTTTTTTAAGACAATGACTTATTCCCTAGGGTTTCGCATATATACATTGCTAGTTATTACTTACTGTAGCAATAAAAGAGGATTCAATTACCCGTGTCCTTTCTCTCTCTTTTTCTGTCCCACATTCCTCCTTTTCCCCCGACTCTTTTCCCCACTATTTTCTCACTATTTTTCCACTATTTTTCTATGATCCCAAGGCCCCCTTTATTATTCTATCTCTTTTAATTTATTTGACTGCTCTACTGGGCTCTGAACCATCGCCCTACGCTCGGCTTTCTGTTACCAGTCCGTCACCTTACCACTGAGCTACACAAACCAGTTGCAAGGTACTCGTCAATAACTAAGTTTTATCTTACTTATCCACCTAAAAAAATCTTCATAACAATATACACAAAAGAAATGCACGAGAGACCTACTTTGCACAAAAGAATGCGTTTCCTCCACCCTTTGATTGGTCCATTTAGATATATAAAAAAGCCAATTAGGAATATTTATTTCCGTTCTGCTGTATACCAAAACGACGTGTTTTATCGCGCGAAAATGGCCCAAATGAACTTGATCGCTCTCACGAAGATCCTTCAGGATCACGACTGGTTCATAGACTGGTACAAGGAACAAAACCTGCTCGATAAAACGTCCTCAACCTGAGTGTAGCAACGCATTCAGCTGGACAAGAGCTTCATCGCAAGAAGGGTATGAGTGGCGATGCTCGAAGAGTGGTTGCGTTGGAATGGCATCAATGCGCCGTAAATCATGGTTTATGGCATCAAGCTTTTCATCAAAAAGTACTAGCCCCAAGGGCGCACAAATTTACCACAACTCAAGCAGTTTATGAAACCTCACTTGACGAACAAGCCATGCCAACCACAGTCTAAACTTCTAAGAACCAGACACTGGTGCCCATACACGGTCGGGGCATTGAAAATACATGGCGAGGTTTATGCTGAACAGGAAGATCGCAAAAACTTTTCCAGGGCGACCTACAGGAAAACAGGTGGCGTCAGCACTTCGGCAAAGAACACTTTGGAAAAATTCTCTTGCATATCGCTAACCACTACGAAGTCCGCAAAGACAAGGAAGAGGGTTCCAAACCAGTAAACAGTCTATGCTCACTTCGTGATGCGCGCCAGAAAGGGAAAAATTACATTTTCCTCAAAAGAAACGTCATGAGCTCCAGCAAAATTTCGACAAGGATAGCAAAGAACGAGCTACATCAGGTGAGAAAATTATTTTATTTGCGAACATTTTGTCTGCAAATACAACAGACTGACGATTGCCATACAGCGATTTAACCGCTAACCCTGCCGCTGAAATTTATTTGAATCACCTACAAAGCACAGCGAAACTGAATTACTTTCAAACTCCGAAAGAAACCTAGCAAGACTTACTTGAAATTAGGGCTTTCGAAGGAAAAACGCGCCAAAAGTTTCCTGTTTCCAAAAAGACTTAGAAAAAAAAATAAAGAACTTCAGAAACAAAGAGCAGAAGTCCCAAAGGCTTACCATTGTTACCGCTATTGTTTTCTTAGAACAAAGATTGAATGCATAATTAATGTATGGGGCTGTGCGGAAATCTTGCCGAGTTGCGTCCTCTATTTTTAATGGGATTCGTACTGCTCGAATGCGCATTCAGATGGACATCTCGTCCACTGTTTTTATTGCAGGCGAGTTCATTCGTATCTGGCATCCAGGTCAACCGAAGACCTGTCGTCGTTGCGGGGATTCTAATCATTTGGCCGCGAGTTGTTCCTCTGTTCGTTGTTTCAGTTGTGAGAAACCTGGACACCGCATGGAGGATTGCGAGGACTCTACTCGGTGTTGTATTTGCCGTTCGAATAAGCCTCCCGCCCTGGAGTGTCCATTCTTGTTGTACAGTGCAAACATTGACGTTCAGCATTCCAATTCATCATATGCTGATGTTGTGAAGACCGTAACTTCCCCGCCGACCGTAATTTCCCAACCGGCCGCGTCGCCCTCGTACGCGAGTGTGGCCTCGCGTTCGCCGGAACAAGTCGAGGTTATCCGCGCTGCGGGGGCCGCGTCGGGCGGGGCATCTACTCAATTGAAGCCCAGTGGTAAAAAGGCTCAGCGAACTTCCTCTAAGATGAATAGTGCGACGGTAGCACCCGAGAAGAGTGAGAGGAAGAGAGTGGAAAGGAAGCAAGAGGACAGGAGGAAGGAAGAAGAAAAGAGGAAGGATGATCGGAAGGAGGATCGTAAAAGAAACTCTCCAAAAAATGCTGATGCATCGTTGGACAGTGAGCGGGTTCGCGATCGTCCACGCGAGTCCCGTGAGTATGATCGTGAACACGATGGACACCGGGACCGTGAGTACGACAGTGCTTCGACGCGGGACCGCGATCGGGATCGCGATAGCCGTCGCGAGCGGGATTACTATAGGGATGATAGCCGTCATAGATCAAGAACCCGTGAGCGAGATCACAGCAATAACTCTAAATCTGACTCTGATGATGCGTCTGAGTGGGTAAGGGTACGAAGGAGGAGGAGGAGGGGTCGTCATTAACGCCAATGCTAAAAAAGTTGCCACCTTAAATGCTCGGGGTTAATTACCCCCGCTAGATGTGATCTAGCCTTACAAGAATTGTCTCGGGCTGATTTTGATATTGTCTTATTACAGGAGACTCATGTCTCTTGCAAATTACAAGCTGATAAAATTGCGCGGAAAAGGTCTGGTGATTGTCTCTGGTCTCTTGGAAGTGGCCGGTCGGCCGGTGTTGGCTTGCTTGTCTCTCCTAGATTCCAGGGCAAGATTTCTCGATATGTTTTTGATTCTGATGGCAGTTATTAGTGCATTGGTGCTTTTGGGGTCACACAAATTTAATATTGTAAACATTTATGCTCCAAATACCGTTTCTGAGCGCAGGGCCTTCTTCGAAGGATTACATTCCTATTTTCTTTCTCCTGTTCGTTTGATCGCTGGCGATTTTAATTGTATTGATAATGTTCTTGATCGTTTGCATTGCTCTGAACTGATCGCCTGCCTGATAAACGTGTTCTTCGTAATTTCATGTCTGATTGCTCACTTGTTGACATTTGGCGTAAACAAAATCCTCGTGGAATTTCTTTTACTTGGACTAACAGTTCTCAGGCATCGCGCCTTGATCGTTTTTTGGTTTCTCAAAGTTTAGTAAAATACGTTTGCTTAAACAAAGTTTTACCGTGTCCTTTTTCGGACCATGATTTTGTTGTTTTAAATCTGTCTGTTGATAATCGCCCTGGTCCTCGAAACAGTATTTGGAAATTTAACACTGCCCTTTTGTCTGATGTAGACTTTAAGCGTGAATTGTCAGCGCTCATTAATAGTCACAAGGGTCGTATTACTGATTTCTGTTCTCTGGGGAAATGGTGGGATAGTTTAAAACTTGTTATCCGCAACGCATGCATTGGTTTTTCTTAACGTAAGCGTAAAATTGCCAATCTTGAACGTAATCGCTTAACTAAACGCCAAGCATGCCTTTTCATAAGGTGACCATTCTATGTCTTCGGAAATAAGAGACTTCGAAAGTGCCCTTTCGTCCCTCCTATTACGGGAGGCGGAGGGCGCGAAAATTCGCTCACGTGCCAAATGGATTGAGGAAGGTGAAAAACCAACTCGGTATTTCTTTCGGCTCGAGCAAAAGCGAGCTGAGAAGAATTCGTTTGATTGTCTCTTCGATTCAAATGGTGTGGAGAAAAAGTCACAGTCTGATGTTGAGTCCATTCTTGTTGACTTTTATAAAAATCTTTTCACCAAAGATGACCTTGACGTACAGATTCAAGCTGAAATAATTGACGACCTTGAATTTTCATTGGGCATCGAAAATGAAAATTTTAGGGGTTTATTTTTCAAATGGTCTAGTATCTGTCGAGTCGGATAACTGGAAATCGAAGCTTGACAAACTAGAAACAGTTCTTAAATTATGGAAACAGAGACAGCTGTCTTTTTCAGGCCGTGCAATGACTGTTAATGTACTTAGCGCTAGCCGGTTTTGGCACGTGGCCAAAATTATCGCGCCTGCCAATTGGGTTTGTAATCGTTTTCATCGTCTCGTATGGTCTTTTGTGTGGAAAGGTAAAACGGAGAGCGTCAGTCGGCAGCGTTCCTGCGCGCCTATCGAACTTGGTGGCTTAAACGCTGTTGACTTTCTTTCTAAATGTGTTAGTCTTTGTCTGTCTTGTTTTTGTAGTCTCCGCGATAATTTTGGTGGCCACAAATGGCATTATCTGGCCCGTTATTTTATCGGGAATCGCCTAGCAAGACTTGACGCGCGATTTGCTTTTGCTTCGAATCTGGTTCCGTCTTCATCGGAGCCTTCTCTTTTTTACCGTAGATGTCTAAACATTTTCCAGCAGCTATTTGATAAGTATTGTGCGTTACCTGACGATCTTTCTGGTAAGGAAATTTATTTGCTTTTGTTTGATTTCCCACGTGCTGCGCCTAGGTGTGCCGGCTTGTGGAGGTCTGTTGGGGGCCGTCCCATAGAGCGGTGGACCTCGGTTTGGCGTAAATTGAAAATCGCAAAAATGATGTCTTATGGCTTCTGTTGCATAATGCAGTTCATGTCAGGTCCATTCTTAAATCCTGGGGTTATATTAGTTCTGATTGTTGTGCTGTGTGCTCGCGCAAGGAAACTTCTGAACACTGTTTTGTTTCCTGTCCTAAAGTGATCCGGGTCTGGAATTATTTTGTTCCCTTTCTTTCTCGTCTTCGGGGCTCTCCTTTTGTGTTATCCTTTTCTTCTGTTCTCTTTCCTCTCTCTGATGCTCCGTCTTCCCCTACTCTTCCTATCTTTCACTATTTAGTTGCTTCGATCTTGTTTTTTGTTTGGCGAACCCGAAACCTAGCGACTTTCCGAAATAACGTGTTAGATTCTTGCGCCATCATTGATATGATTATTAAAGATGTCAAATTGCGTATCCGCTGAGATGCTTTTGACAGAGTTAGGTTTTTTTGGTCCACTAATAATATTATTTGCTCTTGTCAATGCAGATAACGAGATTGTCTTTAATTTGTAGGTTGTAATCCTCCTTCCTCTCTCAGGCATATTCTTGTCCGGTTTCTGCAATTTTTCTTTTAACACGTATTAGTGATGTCCTTTAATTAGTGATGTCCTCGATTGCTTTAATTGGTGTACTAATTATGCAATTGTCATTTTGAACTTGATCTTTTGTAATTAGTGCTTTTCTTTTTGCGTTCGTCGTCATATTGTATTGTATTTGCTCTTTTTATCAAAGACCCTTTAGCCGTTGTGTAAATAAATTTTATCAAAAAAAAAAAAAGAAAAAAAAACAGTTGTCCGTGGCTGCTAATGCTTGGGCTCAATCTTTGCTTAGGTAGATTTAAGGGGTAATGCCCGCTACCTTGTGGCTATAGAGTGGCTTCAGCTTACTTGATCACATTAATTTGTGAAGTATCCTTGCAAAAAACAGTATATTATTCCTAATTTAGCGCTAAACAAAAGAATAGATAGGAGTCTGTCTTTCTTACATCGGACGCATTGTGCTTAGCTTGTGTTGGAGTCTATGTCTTTGCAGTGTATATCCGTAGACCCCTATCAGATCAACATATATCCCTTTAAAATTACAAAATTGCTTTACGGCTCAAACATTGAGAACAATAATAATAACACTTGTAAAAAACATTTATAAAGGAAGAAGAAAAAAGCCCGCGATAGGTGCCACTAGTAGAAGTTAAACCCAGGTTGTTTACATTAGGGGCAGTAACAATGACCTCTAGACCACTGAGGTTCAGCATAGCTAATGAAGTAAAAATTGGTTATTTATTGCAAAAATCTAAGCACACTTGTTTTCGCTTCGATGAATATTTCTGCTAAGTGTTTGAGAAAGGAAACGCTTATCAAACGATGTAGGATTTTTTTCGCATAGACGTTAATGGCGTCTTGGTGAAATGTATGGAGAAAAAATAATCTGTTTACAAATACCTTATTTGAAACATAAGAAAGAGAGTACAGTTTCTGCGGTCAGTTTCACGTCACGCAAGTAAAAACTAAAATCGCTTATCATTCAAAAATTAATGTCCAGAAATTGACATATTGTGGATAAATAGTAAATAAACTACCTGTTAAAGTCTCAGGGGTGTGTGATCTCTCGTACTTGAGTTATAACAAAGTGTACCACTCAAATTAGATTAGTATGGAGCCGCCACGGGAAAACACGGCAGTCTAATTCAAAACATATATGGACTTCAGTTTGGTCATGTTAAAAGTATTCTTCTTGCTGTCGAACTTGCAAACATTCGTATAGACACTTCTCTCAACATATTAGTCGTTTAGACTTCAAAGACACAAGGTGAATCGACGTTTTCCGATACGTGACAACAGGCATCATTCTTGCTGTTGTGAGTTATTTATAGTTCGCGCTTGCGCAGAAACGCCGGAAGTGCCTTTTGCGAATGAAACACGACGACGACGAAAAATGAAGCCCATTTTAAACCTCAGGCTTTTTACCAGCCCGAGTAATGAGATACCCCAGTGGTTTCAAGATCGAAGGTTACTTGATAGGCAACCACAGCTAATAAATTAATTTCACTTACATCACTTTGAATGCAATTTCTGAACTTTGATTATTACTAGTTTATTTATTACTCTTCTACAATATGTCAATTTATTGACTTTATCAATTCAATGGTTGATAATTTTTTTAAATTTTTTATTTCTACTTGCGTGACGTGCATGTGGCTGGAAACAAGCCAATAAAATCGCAGTACTTGCTAGATTAAAATAACTTGGTGTAAAATCGCTGTATTGCTTCATGCCTAACATGTGACCTAAACAAGGATATGGCTCAAACTGATCAGTATCATTCTAACAACAGAAGGTGGGTTCACATTAGCTAAATTTTAGCTGACGGATAAGCGTTCATTTTAAAAATTCAAAGTAAACTTCAAGTCTCACATCTGCCAGTGAAATTATTTAATAAAGTAACCACGCATTAGCTTGTTTTTATCGAAATATGCGACTTCGAAAAGTCAAAATTACCTTTCTAGTTTGGCTGATCCTTTTTCTACTCGAACGACAGCAGGCTTTTGTTTCACCAAGCTTATCACACCTGTTCCAGTTTATCGTTGTCGCTGAGAATGAGTCATACGAGTATGGTAAGCCAATAAAATTGCAGTACATGCGTAGAGTAAAATCACTAAGTATTGCTTCATTCCTAGCATTTAACCTAACTAGGATATGGCTCACACTGAGCCCCGATATTTTCCACATGATTTGTTTTGCCACCCACCCACCCGCTTCAGTCCACGGCAATTATGATTTTTTCGTTGTACCTTATAATTTTTGTCAGAGTAATTTCTGTATTTGCAATTATCTTGTACAGGCCCTCAATGGACTTCAAGTTATCGTAGTTTATTTCGTAGATGGCAATTCACTGGTTACAATTAGTCATTTTTTCTGTAATCCCGGCTGTACATAGTTAAGGGGATCTTAACTGAACTTGGGAAGAAGTTGTTTACAAACGAGTGAAACGTAACAATATTTTGAAAAGTCGTAAAACGAAATAATATTATTTTGTATGTGAAATCCACTGAAACCAAACGAGACAGTGGTTTATTGGCATTTTCTCGCGCCAGGGTCATTCAAGGGCAGAGTGATATCATTATCAAGTTTCGTTCATAAACATACTCAAGTCATGTATATGAAGGCGCAATTTTATACAGCAGACACCTCTTTTATGTGTAATGTTTTATTTCAATCAGAGATATATCTTATTCAAGAAAAGGGGATATTAAACAGAAAAAAACGAAGCCAGACTTCACGAAAGGAACATTATAGGAACCAGTTCACTCCGCCTGCATGATTTTCTCAAGAAATGACCGCACATGTTTAAATATATATTCATCGCCGTACAACCAGCCTTGCTTGTTTTTTTACCGTTTTGCAGATCTCAGACCCTTTTGAGCGTTGACCCTGTGAAGCGTGTTTGAAGCGTGTGTGAGGGGCTGTTTACATGATGCCGGAATGACTTTCATTCCAAAACACTCCATCTCCACATATTTATCTGTATCTGTTCACATGATACCGGGACGAAATTTCGTTCCCGTACAAGTCATTCCGGAATGAGTTCATTCCGGTTTTCAATCCGAATGAATTCTCGTTCTGATATGACATTTCATTCTAGTATCATGTAAACTGAAAACGAACTCAGTTCCGAGATGAAACCGCCGCAAACCGTGTTTAAAAACCGTGTAGTCTGGAGTGAGTGGCGCATGCGTATCGTTTTCAAGGTGGCAGACAAGGATGTGATCTTCTCGTTCTTCTTTGGATTCTTCTTTTAGCAAATATATTCACATTCTGGAAGCCACAATTTGAACTAAGAGTGAAAACACCTGATCTTTTCTATTTAGCCCCCAAAAGCAGTCCTATGGTTAAGTTGTCAATATTTGCGGATATGCCCATTAATAGGCACAATAACATGTTCCCTGAAACTTGCGCCATCTTTGTTTTTGAGCCGGCATAAAAATCGAGTATACGAGAACGCCTACAGTCAATTTTTTCATGTGAATGCAGTACGAGCTACATTCTGGAACGAACCTCATTCCGGAATGAAAGTCATTCTGGTATCATGTAAACAGTCCCTGAAGCGCGGTTCAGGGAAAGTCTATTTTCCACTACGAACGTACGTGCAAAGTTTTGAAACTCGCACCATTTACCACAGAGATTAGAAAATGTCTGACTATGACAACTGATAACGAAACATCATCACAGATGAATTCGAATTCTATTAGCACTGAAGTGCATTGTTCTGAGATAACCCGCAATGCCGGAAAAGGTGAAGGTTTTGACTACGAACTAAGCAAATGCAGCGTAAAGTTTACTTTAACATAGTCCGTGCTGGTTTGTGTACATAATTCAAGGAGTTTTCAAACAGTGTTTATAGCAAGATTACTTTCTCTTCCACTCGAAATGTTTTCATTGCCATAGCAACTTTTAAAAAGCTCCCCCAGATATAAAATTCATTTTAAGACACACAACCAGAAATGGGACATAATTTCTGACTTTGATATCGATCCTATATTATTTCCCAGTCTGATCTTTCATTATTTTCAAGCACTTTCATCAGCCGGAAATTCTTCTTTTCAAAGGCTTAGTTTCAAGCGCCCTTGAAATCTGAAATTAAATTCCGGGGCGCAAGGACGTCAGGGAGTAGCGCGAACCCTGTTTTAAAATTTTATGGCTTAAATGTATACAAAACACAAGAATCCAACCCCTTTATAATGACAACGGGAACGACTGAGTTTTTCAATCGTTAGTCAGTAATGTTTTTTAGACGAAGTGCCTTCATCATTCCTTCAATATTACATAATCAGTATTCAGCTTAGCTTTGCATCGAGACGACCTTAAACATCGTCACTAAGTTGCGCTGCCCAAAACTCGCCATACAAGGAGTGCAAAGAGAACAGATTATTGCAGATCCGATAATCTCACGCCACGCACTCAATAACCCTCGAGGCGCCTGCGAGGGGTTCCAAAATTATTCAATTCAAGTTTTCGATTCCTCTTTCGCAGACAGTCCTTTTGACTCTAGCTAGAGTGTCTGACGTTGTTGCTTCTACTTGCAGGCTAGCTTTGAATTGAAAAACATAAAAAGAGAACCTTCATTGGGTTACCTTCGACTTTCAGTTGGCGACGAAACTCACCACCGCTATAAAGCAGGAGACTTCGAAGGATTTTGCGTGGATTCGATTTTGCGCCTGCAATAACTGAACGCGGAAAAATGCAGATAAAAGGGTGGTGGGTAACCTGCGGTGCAGCCGGACTTGTCACTCGAAACCTAGTTAGTTCAACTTTGTGTGTCTGTGTGTCTGTGTGTGTGTGTGTGCCATTCCGACCCTAATATTATATGTAATTTGGCTTCCTAGCCTTGTTAACTTTCTAGTTATCTTAGGAAGCCAACACCCTTTTAGTTTTAATTTTTATTTCATGTAAACTTAATTTTTCTCAAGTATAAGGGTCAATAAAGTTGTTGTTGTTGTTGTAAAAAGGAAAGCTTAGAAATTTCAGCCTCCGAAAAAGGAATCCTTGAATAGAATAATGATTTAGCTTTAGAAAGCTTAGAAATTTCAGTCTTCGAAAAAAAATCCTTGAATAGAGTAATGATTTAGATTTTATGGGGCTCAGAATCGAATTCTTCCTGTAGTAAAAGGTTTTGCAAAACCTTCTTTTTCGAGAAAATGCAGGTATTTCTTATCTGACATGGTGAATTTGTTTTGCAAACACCTCCAAGTAGGGTTGTCCACATTATGCCGGCATATATTTGAGCATAATAGTGAGGCATGAGCATCGAGCATTACGCCAGCATAATAGTCAGAAAAATTCCCGGAAATATGTCAAAATATCGAAAATAAATAAATAAATATATCGGAATTAGGTACAATCTCGAAATTGGGATTCCTGATTTCCTGTGGAGGAAGAGGGTCTTCTCATTGCCTTCCAGGACAACAAAGCATGTGCTATGGAGTACCATATCGAAGCCTCCATCATGCTTCAGTATAACAAAAGATGATCACATAAAAGGAATACTTATACTTTATGTTGTCGATATAATCATCCATATAAGCATATCAAGCGATTGTATTTTATATTTATGTAAAAAATGAGTGATCCGGGAGAAAATTTTTGAGCATAATAGTAGGACTTTTTGAGGATAATAGTGACATTTTTTGAGCATAAAGAGTTAGCATAATAGTGAAAATTGTGAGCATAATGTGGACAACCCTACCTCCAAGATGCTAGAAAACAGCAAGGGTTTATACACAGCGAGTGACATGAGAATGCCAAACCAGTTCTACACGATTGAGCAACTTTAGAGCGTGACAGTCGTACGACGATAGCAAGCCAGTAAAATCGCAGCACATGCGTAGAGTAAAAGCACTTAGAGTGAAATCAGTAAGTATTGCCTCATACCTAGTTTGTAACCTAAACTAGGATACATGGCACACACTGATCACTACTATTCTAGCGACAGAGCACTAGCTTCGCCGGACTACGTATTTTCAAGTATTTGCCCCCGCTTTCCCACCCACGGCCCCGCTTCCACGGCAGTTATGAATTTTTCGTTGTACTAATGTATTTATAATATCAATAGAATTCTGCGAAATGCCTCATCCCTACTACCTGAAAGTATTCATGACTTCGTATAGAATTGCCAAGCGATTATGGAAAGAAAGGTGGCTTCGCGGCTGATCATTTTTACAAGCTTGGAAATAGTATCACTTGAAATCACCATAGAAAAATTGTGGATTGACTCACGGGCACGGTTTCGCGGAGGCTAAATGACCGGCAGTCTGATTGTGCTCAGGATTATTACGGCGCGTCGCCTTACTACTCTTGAAAGTATTATATCTTCGTTAACGGAATTGCCAAGCGATTAAGAAAATCAAGGTGGCTTTGCGGCTGACCATTTTTTTCCGAACGAAGATACACTTTCAGGCAGTCGGAATGAGCATTTCGCAGAAATTCTATGGAATTTTCTGGCTTCCGGGCATTTTTTGAGGAGAAGCACGACAGTCCCACTAAGTGCACTTAATTCCTATGGCAACCCTCGTATCCCACATTTTATTGTCGTGCCTGTTTTTTGTTCTTACGCCGTTTCCCTATCGGGTGAATAGAAACGCCATCAAATACCCAGTTAGGGAGAGCAAACCAAAAACACCAAGAAATATCTTAACAAGCAACTTTACTGTCACCAAGAGAACAGTGTTCTCTTGCTGTCCCCTAATCCCGATATTAAATGCCAATACAAATCTATATGAAAATGATATAAGGGCACCCGTACCTTGTATAAATGTTTTCCACGGATAGAAGCACACGGTCTCAAAAAAAGTTACTAGCAGATACACGACAAGATAATAATAATAACAATATTAATATTAATAATAATAATAATGATAATAATGATAATAATGATGATGATGATGATGATGATAATAATAAATCCAGAAAACAGCACTTCTGGGATCAGCACACATTCTGAGAAAGGTCCTCTCAATCAAGTAAATCGAACAAACACTCCTCTAGTGCCTTAGATCCATGGTTTGGTTCTGGCCCTAGAAGACAAAAGTAGACAAATTAAAGTACAATAATAAGTAGTTGGAATCACGAAAATCTAAAAGTAAAAAAAAAATCATTTGCTCTCTTTGTCCTTTTTATTGTTGTAGTAGCTTTAGTATTTCCTGATCTTAACTGATATGGGATAGATCTTGTAATAAATTTGCTTGATCTAGGGCTTGTTGATAACTAGAGTTTGGAAATATTAATCTTAAAGCTCTTCTTTGTATAGATTCAATAGCGTCCGAACGGTACTGATGCAGGAATACCTTGCCACGCCTGCGCAGCATACTGTAAGACCGATCTGATATTATATGTGAAAACCTTGAGCATGTCCTTTGGTATGACTCCTGCGCGCTTCATCAACCTAAGAGCGAATAATCTCTTAGCTGTCTTGGCAGTTACATATTCAACGTGAGTGTTCCATTTAAGGTCATCGCTAATTATAACTCCTAAAAGGTTATACGTTCCTACTCGCTCTACTTCTTGATTTCCAACACTTATAGGTCGCATTGCAGTGATAGAATTTTTCGTGAAATTTATTTACGTACATTTCTTTACATTTTCTGAGATTTAGTTTCATCTTGTGTTCTATACAAATCAGTGATGAATTTCTCTGACAACTACATAGAGTGTTTCTTGGAATAATCTCGAATGCAGTAGTGTCATCGACATACATCGTACGCATATGCCAATTCCTGAGCAGCTTGTTCATCATGACAGCAAAGAGTGTTAATCCGAGTTTTGTTCCCTGTGGAACACCACCGCCTGTGTTCGGTTGGTAAAGAAGGAGCGTATCCAAAAAAACAGAGTTTGAAACCCTTCCCGGCTGCCGGGCATATAGCCACAGTGATTTTCGTATGAATTCCAAGTTCACTGATTAGTAACTAACTGCTAACTACTCGACTATCACTCATTGCTGAAGACGGAGTCGAATGGAAATGGTCTGAGGATCGGGAAAGAGTGTTCAACC
The DNA here is from genome assembly GCA_016490735.1 of Pachyseris speciosa. Lineage (NCBI taxonomy): Eukaryota > Metazoa > Cnidaria > Anthozoa > Scleractinia > Pachyseridae > Pachyseris > Pachyseris speciosa. The sequence continues at coordinate 152,518 of JAEMWC010000949.1, read as the reverse complement.
AACTACAGTAAAGGACAAATCAATTGTGGAGCGCACCGGTTTTGTCGCATTTGAGCGAGATGTTACCGCAAAAACTCGTCAACGATGCCTCGAATTGGAGTAGTCATTTCGCACGTGCTTCCGTCCGGAGAAGAGCTCCCGATCCCGATCGCCTATGCGTCGCGCACATTGACCAAAAGAGAGCATAATTTTCAGAATCAAGACATTCCACCAATATTTGTATGGAAGAAAGTTTCTATTGGTCACGGATCACAAACCGTTAACCATGCTGTTAGGTCTCAAGAGCGAAATTCCTACTCTCGCAACTACAAGATCATAGCAAAGATGAACATTATTGCTCGCCGCATATCAATATGATATCGAGTGTGGTTGAACAGCGAGGCACGTGAATGCAGATTGTTTATCCCGTTTTCCGATCCAAATAAAATATAATTACTTAATTATCCTCTCCCCGTTGGGATAATGATACAAACGCCAACTATGAAACAATAACAATAACAAATCGAAATTAGCCATTTGTCAGAGCGAATCGAGGAACTGTGGGTTGTCTATAGTTTATATACAGAATATGAAGCTACGCAATTGGTGGCAACATGGTAACGTGAAAAACAGGAATAAATTAATTGAATGAAAAGCGCTCGTTGATACCTTGGGGATTAAGGCTGCCGATTTGAAAGATATATTTTTGCTCGAGATTTTTCCGGTTTTCCGTGGTACCTTGATGAAGCGAAAGGCCGGAGATCAACATGTGCTGTTTGGAATGGCTAGGGAGATTAAAATGTCGGGCGACTGGTCTGGATGCATCTTTGTCATCTATCTCAACATCACGTAGCTGTTGGAATCGGTTATCTTGTCGTCTTCCTGTTTCGCCGATGTAAAAATATTTGCATAATGTACAGGTTATACAATGGATAACATTTTCGGAGTTACACGTGGAACGATCACTGATCTTAACAGATCGCTTAGGGCCCGATATTTTGTCAGTGTTTTGAATGTCAGCTTTTAAAACTCTTATTTCTACAAAAAAAATTTTCGAGGACTGGGTACTGTTATGCATGTATATTGTCACATGGCAGCTGGTCACGTGGCTTTGCTCGGCTCATTTAAATTCACTCTCTGGTCGGCAGAATCGTTTGCAGAATTTACCTTGGAATGTGTCAAAATTGTCCTATAGAACTGTGTTTTGGGTCATTTGTTCGTGCCTGAGCTCACCATCAAGGGCTGAGAAGGCTTAAACCTTGCCAATTTTGAAGAACTGCTCATTGGCACTGCGAAATGTAGAAACTCCACTGAAACATTATTCAAACGCTCGTTTCAAGCTCCTGGCAGTTTGTTGTTCGTGGACAAGGGGCCTAAAAGCAAACGAACCTTGTCTCAACAGGCTTCAATCTTCACTTGTGAAAGTTTTATATTGAAAGTTGAAGGTGCCTGGACAAATGTTGGTGCAGGATTGAAGTCTGATCAGAGACTTATAAAAAAAATAGTAAATTGTTTGCTGGGATCCTTTCCCGCTCAATGATATGTGGATTTTCCCAGTATGCAGCAGGATCAGATTCTTGCTGTTTGGCTGCTTGGTTGAGTTGCTGATAAAAAGGGAGCTGATAGAGCTCTTGTTTGCCTTTTTTCCAAACTTCCTCTTTAATTCGGAAGTAGAAGAGCTAATTTTAATGTTCACTTTCTGAATAAAGGCGATTCAGTTGGAAAAAAGATTTGTCCAGACTGGTCGTTTGCCAGGTAAGATTTTCATTTAATTCTTGCACTATTTTGGAGCTAATGTGTTGTTTTCATTCCATGTCTATGCTGTTACCTTGATGGAGAAATGCATTGTCATGCCTGATTGATTCCCCGCCCCCCTCCCCACCCACCTTTCTTTCATAAAACAATTTTGCACTGATGTTGCTGGAAAAGATGGCAAAACCTGACCACAGCAATTTTTTCATAACCCCATGCAGGTTTGAAATTCAGTGAAACTGGCACGTAATTTGTAAATGGGAAACAGGATTTACTTTCCATGCTTTTACTTTTACTGCTTTTTCGGGCTCAAATTGGAGGTAGACAAACCATTCATTCATTCATTCATTCATTCATTCATTCATTCATTCATTCATTCATATGCGATGAACCAGAATAGAGCCAATCTGTTGAATTGTTCTTTATATAACATTATTACTATTATTATTATTCGAAAGATTTATGGCAGATATAGGCAAAAACACATTTCTGGCAAAGTGAAACTTTGAAGGCTTTTCTCTCTGCAAATAACCTCAGTCAGTCCACAAGTTTAGTTTCACGACATAGATCAATTCGATCATAATTTGTAAAAAAAATTGTTTCTTGCCTCACTGACTAATTAGGCCCGGTTCATACGTCGCATTTCTGCCGTGTCGAATTCAATTAATTAAGTGTGGCAGAAATGCAACTGTTGATTCATACGTCGCTCTTGTGCCGCACTCAGTTCATACTACAAACGATACTTCTGATTCTGCTTCTTTTGTCTCAAGAAAATGCAACAAAAGTTTACCGATCCTGTCTAAGACCCGGTATGTAAAGCTGTGTATTAGATTCAACACGGCAGAAATTCGACGTTTGAATCAGTGCCTCATTTTGCCGTATAATGCGCCAAGACTAGTCGAACGTGTGGCGGAAATTCGGCAGCTGATTCAGACGTCGAATTTCTGTCGAATTTAATTAGTTTAATTGAATTCGACACGGCAGAAATGTGACGTTTGAACCGGGCCGAGGATTTTTGCTCATTTAGTTTTACTGAGGGAGCACTATTAAAGACATCTGACAAAAGCTTGTTCTGTTGCCATGGCAACAAGAGACTCGGACATCATTGTGTTTTGTTATCATTCATGGCAACCAGTTGCATGATGTTGGTTTCTACTGAATTCGTTTGATTTGGAGAAAAAGATCTTCTTGAGTGGAAGACCCCTTTAAAGTGTCGGGGGCAAAATTTATTGCCTTGTTCATGATGAGGAGAACCTTACAGGCCCCGACACCCGATCATGATCTTCCGCGAAAACAAAAGAGGTTGGTAGAAGGCAAATACAAATACAGCTAAGACCTATATCGTAACTGGATCATCAGAACACAAATTCAAGTGGTAGAGAGACAAAGTGTATTACCTGCTCAGACAAGAGCAACTACCTTCAACTTCGATTCTTCTTCATTTCCTTGGACATTCCCAGGTTAATCCCCTTTTCTCGTTTTCCTTATGAGTAAATAATGTTTTACTTTTGTTGAGAAATAACACGACAATCTCAACTGCACGGTCATTTCCTATCGTATCCCACATTTGGTATGGTCTTGCCTACAATCTTGGACAATTCATATGAGAAATTTAGACCACCCCTCCCCCCATTTCAATGATGGAAAAAAAGGCGCGTTTTGGGTTAAGCGCGAATTCATCATTGATTTGGGGGAGCCCGGGGGGGCTTTATTCCCTTATATGGGCTAGATAGGTATGTGCGGCCCTGAAGGGCATGGTTTTTAAGCCCTTTTGGTCGAAAATAGGGTATCGATTTTAATCATTTTGGTCTGAAATAGGGTATGGTTTGTGCACTTTATTCCTGAATTGAGTATGTTTTTTAGAAGAAGCTACTTCTTCATCATTAGGCAATAAGGCCAACAACAAAAGAGTCACAAAAGCCCTTCTCAAATTATGTTTACGCCAACCACGTACGTGAAATAGGTCTGAAATAGAATATCAAATTTTTGGTCAGGTCTGAAATAGGGTAAGGGTTTCAGGAAGCGGGCCGCACACCCCTACCCAATTTTTCTGGAGTACCTCCTCCCCCCCCCCGACGGGAGGGTTTTTTTTATTTCTCTTTTTATTCTGTCCGAGACTGTAGTTTTACGGTTCTTCTTTTCAACTTTCGAGTGAATAGAAACATCTACTCAGTACACAGTAACGGAAAGCAAGCAAAAGCCACCAAGAAATCTTAATAAGCGAGTTCATTGTCACCAAGAAAATTATGTTGACTGTGTCTGTGTTGTCCTGTTGTCTCCCAACCCAACAGATTAAATCGATGAATACAATGTATATGAAAATGATATAAGGACACTTGTACCTTGAATATAAGTTTTCCATGGATAAAAGTACAGTCTCATATGAAAAGTTACTAACAGCTACACGAAGAGATTTGCGGCTAATCCCGTGGGGTACTCCCAGAAAAACCGGGTGGGGGTTTGCGGCCAGCTTCCTAAAACCATTACCCTATTTCAGACCAAAATCTGCGATTTTCCCTATCCTATTCAGACCTGACCAAAAATTCGATATCCTATTTCAGACCTATTTCAAGTACACGGTTGGCGTAAACATAACTAAAAGATAAAAAAGAAGGCTTTTGTTCTTATCGCTTAATGACGAAGAAGTAGCTTCTTCTAAAAAAGACATACCCAATTCAAGACTTGAAAGTACAAACCATATGCCCATTTCAGACAAAAATGGTCAAAATCGATACCCTATTTCAGACCAAAATGGCTAAGAAACCATACCGTTTAATGCCGCACATACCTATCTAGCCCATATAAGGAGTACACAACCACCCCCCCCCCCCCCCCCTTCCCCCGGCGGCTAATCCGTTACAGCCTCAAAGAGGCATTACTCATACATAAGAGTACTGAATATCACTCAGCCGACACGGTCCCATTTAGCTCGCAATTTCATCGGATATACAATGCATGCAAACTATGATAAATGCTTTGTTTTTCATGACTCCCATATAAGGGAGTACACAACCACCCCCACCCCCCTTCCCCCGTGGCTAATCCGTTACAGCCTCTGGGCCACACACAGTTTGTAGGGCTTGGTAACAAGATTCCACGCGGCATAGCTTCCACTGGTGCCTCCAAATCTGGCTGAGAAGAACCTGGGGGCAACTCCAATCGAAACTGCTGCAGAACTCGGGTGAGAGAGAGAAAGATTTCAATTTTCGCCAATGTTTGGCCTAAGCACCCTCGTTGGCCGCCTCCAAAGGGAAGAAAACTCAAAGTTGCAGGGCAAATGAAGCTTCCTTCCTCATCAAGAAATCGCGACGGATCAAAGGAGTCTGGGTCTCGCCAATGGCTTGGATCATGATGAATGGCTCTGAGATCGAAAAGCACTTCAGAATTTTCAGGAATTTCGTAGCCACCAAGGGTGGTGTCACTTCGCACTCGGTGAGGGATGGTTTCGTACACAAATGAACTGTGACGCATTATCTCCATTATGGTGGCTTCCATATAAGGTAAACTGCTTCTATCCTCGAAACTGGGTAGCTGGTCCCGTCCGACAACGTTATCAATCTCCTGATGCATCTTGGCTTGGACTTCAGGGAACGTTGCCAGGTAAAGAAATGCCCACGTCAGAAAAGACGTTATTGTGTCTGAGCCTGCAGCAGTGAGATCTATCAGAGTGTTCTTCAAGTAAGTGTCATCCAAAATTCCTTTCGTTTTAGAATCTTCAATCTCGGCATCGTTTAGCGCCTTGATGAAGGCATCTGTAATATCCCGGATTGTCCCCTCTTTATATGTTTTCTTCCTTTCTTCGAATTTTGATGAAAACAGTTTTTCTCTGAGATCAATGCTGTGCTTGATGCGCTTGTGAACTTCCAAAGGGAGATACTTCATAAACGGAAATATTTCCAGAAGCACCGCGGCTCCCGCTAGGTAGATAGCTTCGTCGACCATTTCAAACATCTCCTCCAAGAACTGATCTCCTTCTGAAAAACGCGCCTCAAGCATTCATGACGCCCACACTGATAAACTTCTTTGGATCAATGGGAATACCACGTGACTCACCCAACTGACGACACAACTCTTCAGCCTCGCGATGTACCTTTTGCTCCAAATTTTCGATGCCGCTTCCAAACATTCGGAGAGCCGAGTGTGCTACATTTCGCAACAGCCTCCACCGAGCTCCGAAGTCACCAAATATGATCGCTTGTTTTCCGTGGAACAAGGTGTTGGCGACGTACGAATCTGATCTTCCAGCAAAAATGTTTCCTTTGCGAACCAAAGCTTCCCACGCCAAATCAATATTGGTAACCACAAAAATGTGTTTTTTCATGATCTTGAACGTGTATATGCCACCATACTGCTTGGCCAAGGCTTTCATGGTCACGTGATTGAAGGTTTGCATGTCCAGCAAGTTGCCGATAATTGGTAGTTGGCGCAGTCCTGGGGGAAAGTTCCTGGCTCTTGACCCGCGGTTTATCACGATAAAGAACAGAAACGTGGAAATGAACAGGAAAATAACTGCGTCCCAAAACATGGTAGCGACTCTAAGTCAGTTGATTCTGGAGGATGGGGATGGGGAGAGGGCCTGCTTGCCTCTCGCCTTTTCACTTGCATCGCTCAATTAATTTTGACGGCTCTTCCATATCTTATTGATACGTTTCAAAAAGAGCTCATTCCATAGTTGCATTCTCAGAGCGTTCTTTTGTCTGTCTAGCACCTTTCCAGACATAAAAATATGTTAATCATACTTGACCCCCGATCGTTTAGCTGACTAATTGCAGATGGCACGCACGAGAATATCTCAGCTTACTGAAGACAAAAATAACATCAAAGAAATTTACCGCTATAACTGAATATACGGCTACACGCACCTAGTACAGGAATAGCATTTTTCATACTCGACTGATGAATGAGTGGTGCAAAAAATGAATGAGTGGTACTGGTACTGGTACCTTGTATTGTAAACGTTTTCCCGAGTCGTTTATTGGACACATTCCGGATTAGCTTTCGAAGAAGGTGTAACGTTAGGAGGGAAAGAGTGGGCGAAAGTAGTAAGGATGTCCTTCAACTTTTTGCTTCTCCTTCCCCACTCGGATTACATCTAATAAGCAGGCTTATTCCAGATGTATTCTGAATAAAAGTGGCTCTTAAAAATCTTGCGCGCTGCTTTGTTCAAAACATTTAAAATTAAGGAGTAGAAACTTTTGACTTTTTCCTTATGCATTTCCCGTCCATACATAGGAATGAGAAAGCACTGGTATTGCGCATTCCTTCTCTGGAATCCCAAGAATGACCCCTGAGCGCACAAAAGTTTTTGATCCGCAGAAACCAGGAGCCTATGACCCAGGGTCGGGTTGTTCGAAACCATGATTAAAAGTTAAACGAGGTTTGCATCTCGCTTGTTGTGAAGGATTTTATAAGCAAATCTTAAGGTCAAAGAAAGGAAGTTGAAACTAAACCTTCAGGTCGAAAGTATTTTGAAAACATCCCTACTGAAACCGCGCCGTGATTAAAGTTCACACAAACCCCTAGTATTAGCATAATTACGCTTTGAAAAACGAGGTCCAGGTTACTGTGAGGAAACGATAATCGAGAAAATTCGCTGAGCGCGAGGAGTCTTCCAGACGAAGCGAGAACTAGATGTGGGGCAATTGGGACAGGAAATCCTCACTCCCCCAACACACCCCCCTCCCTCAGCCCGCCCACTTCCTACCCATTCCATTTGTTTTGATCCACAAACGGATTGCGCCAGTTGCACAACATCGCTAAATCAGGAACCAAAAGTCCTGGTATCACAATATGGAACAATTTGCAAAACTTTTGCGATCGATTGTCTGCGACAGCGTAAGATGAAACCATGTTTATCAGTTATGGTAAGCGATTCACAGTGTTTGAAGCGCTTCAGCCCGCAGATTGAAACCATTTGATTTTAGTTTCTTCGCGCTCAGTTGCGCTTTAGTCTCAAAACCTATACAAGGAATGTTAGGAGAACCGATTATTGCAGATCTGATATCTAACCGCATCAAGGCAATGATGATGATCGATCAGTCACGAAACTGAGCAGCTCTCGAGGGCAGTGACGCCCACCAAAAGCACAGAGAAGCGAGCTGAGTCTTCGCAGACAGTCCTTATCACCCTGCAAAGAGTGTCAAAGAAGATGCTTCTACTTGCAGGTTTATTTGCAATGGAAAAGATAAGAAAAGAAATTTCATCGACTTACCTTCGACTGTTAGTTCGACGAAATCCACAGATTCAACGCCTCTAAGCAGGGGTTTTCCAACCTCGTTCCCAGGGTTCTCTCCTACTCGTCCCCCGGAGCTCCGGGGGACGAGTAGGAGAGAACCCTGGGAACGAGGTTGGGGGTTTCCAGTGATTTAGCGTAGCTTTGATTTTGCGCCCGCAATAATAACTCAACGCGGAAAATGGCGACGGACTCGGCGGCTCACTCACTGAAATTCATCTTAACAAGCTGTCGATAGTGATGAACGAAATCGTTTCAGGAATGTATTTAACAATTATTCTGCGAAATCACGTGGAATATGGCCTGAACTTAGCCGACGAGGCTGGAGGCCGAGTTGGCTAAGATCAGGTGATATTCCGCAAGATTGAACAGGATAATTAACAATTATTCCACGAGGGCGCGCGAGTCACGGTGATAAATAACCAGCGAGAAGAGTAGGGCCGATTTGGTTATAATCTTTTCATATCCAGCAAGCCCGAGTAGAATAATTGTTTTATTAAACACTCTAAAATGCATAATTGAGAATCTGAAAAAAAAAATTCAAGAAAGGAACCCAGAGAAAGAGAAAACCGAAAAAAGGAAACATTTTCCATCACATGACTAATCAAATAGCCTGCGAGCAAGCTCTCTCGGGGGGTGGGGGGTGAAAGGAAGGAAAAATCCTTCTCTCCTTTCCTCCCCCCACGTCCTACCCCCGGGAGAGCTTGCTCGCAGGCTACTAATCAAAAGGGCGCGAAAACCTTTGGGTGTGGAAGCTTGACTTTATGTTTATTATTGATTTATTTTATTTATTTATTATTTTATTTATTTATTATTTTATTTATTTATTATTTATTATTATGATTTATTTATTATGGTCCTTTTGGAAAAAAAAGTGCTGAGTTTATTTGCTCTGAATGGTTGTAAATGGCAGTGGTTTCGTAAAAAATATTCAATCATTGCTCGAAGCGGCTGGAACGGCTTTCACGTAGATGAACGAGCCAATATTTGGGTTTTCATTTAGATCCCACATTAAATTTTGAATGACCGCAGATTGGGTGCCCTGTTTCTGCTCATGGTGGAAAAACTCAAGGAATTTTACAGGAAAGAAGTACTGCCTCATTATTTTATACAACACTGGAATCTGTTGCGGGGCTTCTCAAAAGAAGAAGTGCAACATGTGGTAGTTTTACTGTGGACGATCTGTCTCAGAATCCTAGGACATACGTTGCTCCTCAGGCTGTTCAAAATGGCGGAACATATAAAGAACTGCTTGCAGTATTTGATGAGTGATGTACAAAACATCTTCTTGCTCAGGTTCTTGTCATCACAAGTTCAATATTTGTAACACAAGTATTTGTTAAATGTGTGCTAAATGTATCGTCTTTATACTTTGCATTGTGCTCAGTATCATAAAGACGTTTTAACACAAAATTATGAGAGAATGCGGCTTACTGTCCAGTTCATGATGAGGAGAACTTTACAGGCCCCGAGCACCGATCATGATCTTCCGGAAAAACAACAGCAAATATAGATACAGCCAAGAACTATGTCGTAACTGGATAATCAGAACACAAATTCAAGGGGTAGAGAGACAAACAGGAAGAACGACCTTCCACTTCGATTTGCTGTGGAGTGGGTACTGCCATCTAGTCGATGACCTAAATTTGCAACCTAACTGATCAGGGGGGGGGGGGGGGGGACTCCCTTATTTGGCCTAGACAGGTATGTGACTTTCACTGATTTAGCGTCTTGAACAGGGTGACTTTCTAGACTGAAAAGAATAAAAAGGAAAGAAAATAATACTTTTTGTATGGTTTTTCTGTCACGCTTTTAATTTAAGTTGAGGAAATAACGTTTTATCTACAGATTCACATCATGGCCATTTTTCAACGTTTACCTCTTCGGAAAATCGATTCTCCGTCGTTTGCCTTCGGATTTCTCTCGACAATCTTCGTAAATCTTTGAATCGCAGCAAAGGAACTTGAAAAGCAGGAAGTCCAGTTAGCCTTATGGCCTGGACAGGGCGTACCCAATCGATGAAATCGATGATCGATGACAATCGATGACAATCGA